>BJCG01002107.1:0-62800 GCA_005406145.1 Prunus yedoensis
ATTCTGATGTCCGGGGTCCTGCTCTAGTTACTACTACTTATGGCTTCCGTTGGTTTGTTATTTTTGTGGATGATTGCACCTGCATGACGTTGTTGTACTTGATGAAAAATAAGAGTAATGTTTTTTAGTGCTTTCAAATTTTTCACAAGATGATGAAAACTCAGTTTTCTGCTACTTTAAAGGAGCTTCATATTCTTGCAGATATACATAGTAATCTTGCAACGCAAGCCTTCTTGCTCTTCATGACCTGTTTCTTTAACCGCCTTTTGTACCTATTGCATTCCCTTTTCATGTGTCCAAACTTTCTACAAAAGAAGCATTTCAGTCCAGTTAGTTTTCCCTCTTTTGTTTTGTTACTGTCTTTGTCTTTCTTTTCTCCAAAACCTATATTTTTATACTTGTTCTAATTACCACGATAATCTTGAACCATGTTCATAGCTTTCTGACCTCTCTCCTTTATGATGTTGTGCTCTTCTTGAACGCTAATGGTTATAAGATCATCTAGTGTCCAACTTTCCTTCTGAACCACATATGAACTCTTGAGAGTTTTGAACTCCTTTGGCAGTGAGTTCAAGGCAAAATGCACCATCATGTCCTCATCTACATTCATGTTCAGTTCCTTCAATTTGTGTGCAATGTCTGCCATGTTCAATATGTGAGCTCTCATACAACCTCGACCATCATACTTCATCTCAGTCAATTTGTTCAACAAGGTACTTTTCTCTACTTTCTCAGGTTCTTTGAATTTCAAACCAATGGCAATGAGGAATTCTTTTTCATTTTCTGATCTTGGAATGCTACCTCTCAAGGAAGGTGTCATGGTTCTTAGCATAATCAGTAGAGCCATCTTGTTAGCCTTTTCCCATTTTTCATATCTCCTTTTAACATATGCAGTTGCATCTGTGGCAGGTTCCTCAAATGTATTCCATTTTAAAGCTCTGTCATAGTCCATCAGCCCTAGTGAAATTTCCAATTCTTCTTTCCACTTCAGATAGTTTGATCTAGTCAAGATTTCAATGGAGTTGTAACTTGAAGTACTCACTGTAATTTTAAAGAAAACATTAATAAACATCCCCTAAGATATTTTACTAAACATTATTTATTTACACTTGTGGGTTACAAGTCAAACATGTTCCATAGTACTCAGAAAACAAATCTGTATGAGCAATCTTGAAACAAGGAACTGTAAGCATTTGCATTCCAAATCAAAAACTGAGATGGTCTTCTAATCACTTCAGGATATATATGGTTCTATGCCAATTAGGAGTACGTATTTTATCTGTCTTTTAGACTTTGTATAAGTGACTGTAATGATTAAATACAAAGTGCTTCAGGTTTCCTAATTTCATGTGGATTGAAACACCTAATTCTATTGGCTTAAGGAAAGCTTAAGATGTCTTTGATGAGGAGGAGTCTTAAGCGAAGCCTATAAAAGGATGTCCCTGTGCTATCGGCTAAAATACACACTCAATATTATTCTCACCCCATCTAGAGAGAGATAAAGAGTCGGATAGTAGAGAAGACTTCTTTAAAGCAGAATAACAAGACAATTTCCTGTGAACATCATGTCTAATCAAGGTATGTGTTTAGTTCATATAAACCTATTTAGACTTACATGTGGTATCTGAGCATTAGGTTGTATGTTCTTAACCTAATCACAAGTAAAACAAATCAAGGCTCGCTTGAAAAGGCTAAAAATATAGTTTTAATACATATGTTACAGTCATGATATAGTTTAAAGAAAACAACATCATATAGCATGCATATTTCAATTATTATACATTGCATATCTTATTTGATAAGGTATGAGATAAGCATAAAGTTTCCTGCTTAAATCATGCTTGAAAGACTAATGATCAATGTTTGGGGAGGATTTTGGATCGATTGAGTGAGCCACAGCAACTCAATTGGTACAAGAGATTCTTCATTCGAAGTTTTTGATCAAAATTGCATTACACTCAACCTTTCTTGTACAATTCTCTGTCCACAGATGTGAATCGTGCAAGGGCTGTTTATAATGGAACAGTATGGAAAACAGATTGTATGAACAAACAATGAACATTCCTCTATCCACATACGTGAAATGTTCCTTGTTTCAAGATTGCTCATACAGATCTGTTGTTTTGAGTACTATGGAACATGTTTGACTTGTAACCCACAAGTGCAAATCAATAATGTTTAGTTAAAGATTTTGGAGATGTTTATTTATGTTTTCTTTAAACTTACAGTGAGTGCTTCAAGTTACAACTCCATCGAAATCTTGATTGGATCAAACTATCTGAAGTGGAAAGAAGAGTTGAAAATTTCACTAGGGCTAATGGACTATGACATAGCTCTAAAATGGGATACACTTGAGGGACCTGCTACAAATGCTACTGTAGATGTCAAAAGGAGATATGAAAAATGGGAAAAAGCTAACAAGATGGCTATACTGATTATGCTGAGAACCATGACACCTTCCTTAAGAGGTAGCATTCCAAGATCAAAAAATGCAAAAGAATTCCTTGCTGCCATTGGTCTGAAATTCAAAGAATCTGATAAAGGAGAGAAAAGTACCTTGCTGAACAAATTAACTGAGATGAAGTATGATGGGTGAGGTTGTGTGAGAGCTCACATAATGAACATGGCAGACGTTGCACACAAACTGAAGGAACTGAACATGACTATAGATGAGGACATGATGGTGCATTTTGCCTTGAACTCACTGCCAAAGGAGTTCAAAACTCTCAAGAGTTCATATGTGGCTCAGAAGGAAAGTTGGACACTGGATGATCTTATAACCATTAGTGTTCAAGAAGAGCATAACATCATAATGGAGAGAGGTCAGAAAGTTGTGAACATGGTTCAAGACTATCGTGGCAAGCAGAACAAGGATAAAAGGACAATTTTTGGAGAAAAGAAAGACCAAGACATTACCAAAACAAAAGAAGGAAAACCAACTGGACTGAAATGCTTCTTTTGTAGCAAATTTGGACACATGAAAAGGGAATGTAAGAGGTACAAGAGGTGGTTAGAGAAACAGAAGAAGAAAGGTAAGAATGAAGGTAAGAATGAAAATGTTTTGGTCTGTTTTGAATCAAATATGATTGAGGTTTTAGTTGACACTTGGTGGTTGGACAGTGGTGCATCAATACATGTGCTAATTCTTTACTGGGGTTCATAACCAATAGGCCACCAAACAAAGATGAGGTGAAGGTACTAGTGGGCAATGGAGTCAAAGTACAAGTGGAGTTCATTAGAGCAGTTAGGATTCAACTAGATTCTAGTTTTAGATTTGGTAGATGTAGTCTATGTTCCTTCTATGACAAGGAACCTTATCTCAGTTGCTAGGCTTGTTAAATCAAAACTCACTTTGAGATTTGATGAATTTGGTTTTTCGATTTTCAATAATAAAGAACTAGTTGGAAATGGAACTCATGTTGGAAACATGTTTCAATTGAATTGCAGACCACCTCAAATGGTTATGAACATTGCAAATACAAAACAAAAGAATCAGACATCATCAAAACTTTGGCATAAAAGGCTTGGCCATATCTCAAAAGAAATATTGAACTCCCTATGTAAAGAATCAGTGCTGCCACCAATTGACTTCAATGACATGGATGAAAACTGTGTTGAATGCATAAAGGGAAAATTGACAAACTTGAGAAAGAAAGGAGCAGTAAGAAGTGAAAATCTACTGGAATTAATTCACACAGATATTTGTGGTCCTTTTCCAAATCCAACACATGAAGGTTATAAGTACTTCATCACTTTCACATTGAAATAGAGTTCCGACAAAAAGTGTTGACATTCCAAATCAAATACTGAGATGGTCTTCTAATCACTTCAGGATATATATGGTTCTATGCCAATTACGAATATGTATTTTATCTGTCTTGTTGATGCTCAAAATGGTTCGGCCAAGATTGAGTCCAACTTAGTGATGATGAGGTGTGATGGATGATGGGTGAAGGTGTGGACCTTCAACATGTATGTGAGGACTTGGCCAATTTATAAATATACGAAAGACAAGATATACGTGGTTCACCCTTGATGAATGGGCTACGTCCACGGAGAAGATGTTCTCATTATGATATTGTTTACATTTGTACAAGGGGATTAGACCCAAAGATAAATGGAAGAAGGCCTAGGGCCTAAGGAACAAAGCTAGGAATCTGAAGCCTAAGGGTCAAGTCCGGAGACCCAGGACTCGAAGGCCAGACTAGTAGGAGAGTCCTGAAGAGGGAGCCCAGCCTGGGATAGGATAGGATCCGATCGGATCCCTTTCCAAGAGGAGAGCAGTCTTCTTTTATAGGTGAGGGGGAGTCTCCACCTCTTGTAGTCTTCCAATGTGGGACTCTTGACATTGCCCCTAATGGTGACTTGTGGCAAGGCTTCTTTAACGAAGGTGATGACCTCTCTAAGCATGGCACGTGGCTAATCTTGCTTAGCTAGTTGCTCGATTAGTTACGGTGTCAACAGTAGTCCCCCAAGTTCGCGAGTAAGAAGGTACTTCTTGCTTGGGGATTTGTAATCTTAAGTGCACTGGCCGAGCAACACCGTAGTTCGTCCTTCAAGTCGTATAGTGCACTATCCCCAGTCCCCCAAGTCCCCGGGTAAGAAGGACTTTGGAGGGAGAGAAGTTGCAACAAAAACCTAAGTGGTTTGGAGGGAGAGAAGGTTTTTTTTTTTTTTTTGAAGCTAGGTCAGCAAGTAAGCAAGTCTGCCCACAACTTCTGCATGGTCCTTGCCGTTCGGCAAGGCCAAATTTTATTTTATTTTTTTAATTTTTTTTTTGAAGCTAGGTCAGCAAGTAGGCAAGTCTGCCCACACCTTCTGCATGGTCCTTGCAGTTCGGCAAGGCCAATTTTTATTTTTTTTTCTTTATTTATTTATTTTTTGGCGCAAAACCTTGGTGAGCTAGACCTTCGGCAGGTTCCAAAGGTTTGGGTGTGAGCTCGTGAGGGCCTGGGTCATGGGTTTTGGCTAAGCCATAGATGAGATTCGGAAATGGCGTGGTGGCTGGTGAGCTTCGAGTCATCAAGGCATGACCCCTGCCGTTCGGCAAGGGGTTTGAGAGCATTGGGCTTGGGCTTCATGGGGCGAAAAATAGACCTGGGGTCTTGCTGAGCCTTCGGCAAGGAGGCTGGCCTTTCGTAGCTTACCATATTATCCTCATTTAATTAATAATTTTGATTCTTAATATTTGCATTAACCAAGGGCATTTTCTGGTATTTTGAATGTTTCACCATTCTCTGCATTTTCCTTTATATATATAGATTATGTTTTAATTATTAATTATTTAATAAATAATTAGTATTTAAATATTTTAGTTAATTTCATAAATTACTTGATAAATTGCAATCAATATTTTAAATTTTTGTGGACTTTTTGTTTAAATGTTTTTATAAAAAAAAATTAGTTTTTTAAGTTTCATATTTGTAATTAAGTAAGATATTAGCCTTATTTAATACTTTAATTAATAATTATATTTTAATTATTATTTATTTAGTGAATAATAGTATTTTTAATATTTAATTAATTTCATAAATTACTTAATTAATAGTAATTAATTTTCTTAAATAATTTGTGGAATTTAAAATTATTTTAATTTCCAGATATTATTTTATAAATAGTTTCAATTATTTAAAAAATCCTACAATTTTTTTTTAGATTCCTAAAATGTATTTTAGCCTCCAAACCCTAAATCCAAGTCTCAAACCAAAAATCATAGCTTCCTAACTTGTTCCAAGAACCTTCACAATCCTCGATTCTAACCCTAAATCTACTGTATAGGTACTTCGGACTCGATTAGACATGGATATTTACGTAACTCGACCTAGGGCTTTACGATTAAGGTTTCGATCTCAAACTTGGGTTAGTACGACGTAACTCAATTGTGGGTTCTATTTTTCCTTCGCACTTTTGAAATATTAGTGTTTATTAAGCACATTGTAATTAATTGTTGCAGTTACTACATTATGTTGAGGTTCATCTCCAATGGTAACTATAACAATGGTTTTAGATTATGTTCAATCTCATGATTCCATATGTTTTTTTAATGATTTATGTGTTAATTAGAACAAATCTTTTACATAAGCAGTTATACCTGTGTGTCATCTGCTCCAACCAAAATAAAAAAGGAAAAGTCTAGCCGCGCGGCTAGACATTTAAATATTCAAATATTTTAACAGTATTCTTAAGAAAATAAACAAGAGAATATTTTGCTGAATACTTTGTTATATTCAATAACCAATTCTTACAAGGTATATATACAGGAGTGAAGCTTCATCACGTCAGCCTTTTAAGGCTAAATAATCGTGATCCACTATCTGTGGGATTCTACTAATCTATTCGAGGAAACTAGATATATTACAATAATATATTACAATATAATTCTTAATACTACTCCCCTCAAGTTGGAGAGTGAATATCATGAAGTCCCAACTTATTACGTAGTGTCACAAATTGATCCTTCCCCAAAGTGTGTAGATACGTGCAATGGGCTAATTACTCCAGCTTGCAGTTTTTCTCGAACTATGTGACAGTCTATTTCAATGTGCTTTGTACGTTCATGAAAAACAGGATTCGCCGCAATATACAAAGCGGCTTGGTTATCACAGTATAATGGTGCAGGAGCTAATTGTGGTACTCTTAAATCTTCCAATACATATTGCAACCAAGTTAACTCCAAGCATGTATTTGCCATAGCTTGATATTCGGCTTCTGCTGATGATCTAGAAACATTGGTTTGTTTCTTGGATTTCCATGATATCAGAGAATTTCCAAGAAAAACAGAATAACCTGTAACTGACCTTCTTGTGGCACGACAACCACCCCAATCTGAATCACAAAATGCTCTTAAGGCAAGATTGTTGGTAGCAGAGAATAACAAACTCTTGACATCCCAATGTGGTTTTCGAGGCTCAAGCATGAATTGACTTAGTGTCCAAATAGAATAAACTATATCAGGTCTCGTGACAGTAAGATAAATTAGTCTTCCAACCAATCTTCTGTACTTAGTTGGGTCATTCAACAATGCTCCATCTGTGGGGGTGAGCTTCAAGTTCTGTTCCATGGGAAACTTCTCTGGGTGTGCTCCTGAAAGTCCTGAATCTTGTAGAATATCTAGTACGTTTTCTTTGAGACATGAAAATGCCTTTCTTGGAACGTGAGAAATCAATGCCCAAAAAATATTTTAAATCACCCAGATCTTTGATGCGGAAGCATTTAAGAAGAAACGTTTTGAGACGTTCCATCTCTTGGAGATTATTTCCTGTGAGGAGTATGTCGTCGACGTAGATAAGAACTACAGTAAAGGAAGTACATTGAGCTTTGGTGAAAAGAGAATAATCAGCCTTTGATTGTTGATAACCAACTTTCTGAATGGTATCTGAAAAGGTAGAGAACCAGTTTCTAGATGCTTGTTTGAGTCCATAGAGATACTTGTTGAGCCGACATACAATGTTCTCCCCCTGTCGGCGAATCCTAACTTGTTCTTGGCTATGAGGGAATGAATCATTGATTGACTCCATGATGAATAATTGGCACCGTTAAATTTTTCTGGAACGAGCATATGACCAAGATGATTTGAATGATGAAAAAAATATGGATTTGATGAATCCATACTGGAGTTGGAGTTGGAGTTGGAGTTGGAATGATTGTTTGTATTTTGTGGTTTTTGGTTGTGCGGCCGTTGCTTGCCATGGAGGCGGTGTTTGAAAGTTTGCTAGGGTTTGGAGAGGACTAGAAAATCAGGCACCAAGATGCTCTGATACCATCTTAAGAAAATAACAAGAGAATATTTTGCTGAATACTTTGTTATATTCAATAAGCAATTTGTAAAATGTACAAGGTATATATACAGGAGTGAAGCTTCATCACGTCAGCCTTTTAGGCTAATAATCGTGATCCACTATCTGAAAAAAAAATGGGCCTAGGCGCCCGCGTTTGAGAGTCAATTTGGTCATTTCTTTTTGTGTTATTTTTCTTGTGGTCGTCGTTTGATTCTCAACTTATCATGATTGTCGTCTCATAACTCAAAAAATTGTTTCCAACAAGGCCGGCGTAGAGATGTCAACGTTAGACCAGTTCCTAAATAATAAATATTCTGTATTGTTAGAACTTGAAGAGCAAGGATCTCAAATGGGGCCAAATTAATAAACACAATTCAAATAAAAGAAGGTGGCTAGCTGTAAGAAACCTCCAATGCGAGTTGGCATGAAATTGAAGAAAATAAAAAATAAACTTCAACGAGTAGAGTGGCAATATATATTCTACACTACATAATACAATGTCTTGCGAGGTTGATTATGAATGGCTAACTGAGGAATAAGAATTCCTGAACCCTCAATAGATCTAAATTACGAGAAGAATTAGAAAAGCTATTGAAAAGATCGAAAATATATTCGAGGATGGATGATGGATCACATCTATACTTACAGAAAACTGCATACATGCTCCCACCATGGTGAATGAGTCAAAGACACGCACAGGTACTCGTTAATTAGCTTGTTTTTTCTGAAATTAATTAACCTCCTTAGTTTGATTCATTATTAATCAGATGGTTACAGAAAATTGCACACTTATATAATCAATTTCATGTAAATGTGGGTTGGGCCAGTTGGCTAAGGTAGTGTGCCCGCCCTTCCTTGCACTGAGTTCTATCCCCCTTCCCGTGCATTAGAATATCAATTTGGGAAGAAAAAAAAAACGAAAATTAATGCATATGGTGCATTGCAGGTATATTTGTTGGTGGAGATAGGGTGATTCATTTCACACAAACAGATGAAGCAAGTAGTAGTAGAAGATCGAAGCGAGAGCGTCAATGTGAAAAGTGGGGCACAACCCAAACTCGAGATGGGGAGTACTGAAAATCTGTGTTGATTGCTTTCCTGAAAGGCCACAGACTTATTCAATTCAAATAAAGGAACTTGCACTACGGAGAGTTGTTGTTCATGAGATGTGTTTATACCCTATATGATCCACCAATGAGAAGATCACACGTGGAAAATAAGAGGCCATCGGTAGGGGAGTGTTCGGCACCCCTTACTGCCGAAAGCAACACAAGACCCCTTACCTATCATTTCTTGCTGGAATGCGTGGAGCCACTACAGGCAATATCCACAGTCCCACATAGAAGTTTCACTCAAATTGCACACCTCCCAAGATTTATAAAAGTAGGCACAAGTCCCAAAAAAGAGGTAATTGAGACTTTCGGCAATTCTGCCATTACTCTGTCCAGATTACTATTCACTCCGTACTTATTCTTACTTAAGCATCGAAGAGCCTTCGGCCGGTGCCACACCCATACCCAAGGGCTTACCGAGTGCTTCTTATCTTGCAGATTGATTGCTCCATCGAAGCCCAGAAGGTATCGAAGGTCAAAACATCACTAAGTTGGGCCTAGAAGTGCTGAACCATTTTTTAGCATCAACAAAATGTTGTTAAAAATATGCTCTTAAAGCCAACTAGTTATGTAATAGTTAGAGTTAAGGGCATCTTTGATAAAAGACATATTATGTTATCAATAGCAAGAAAGACTGTTTTATACATTAAATCATCCTATATTATCTTTCAATATGTAGAACAACCATAGTCCAAGGAATACAAGAGTGGATATGAGAGCTATGTAATGAGATTGCATACATGGAGACTTCTCATCATCCCTAAATCCTGAATATATTCCTGGTCATAGGAATATTGATTGGGCGTCAATATTCCGCAAAGACTAGTACACACAGTATCGTCTCTATATGTAGGGAATGACAAGGTCTCAAGTCATTAAGTGTGGAGACACATCGATATGTGTGTAGGTTCTTATAGAAGAACAAGTACACTGAATGCGATCCAACACATGAGTTACAGTATGTAAGTCTTTACTCACATGTTAAGCTGGAACTCATAAATTGCAATGGTGCAAACTAATCCTTAGACCTGAGGCATCATAGATGTTTTGTGGCTATGTTGTTAGGTTTTAGGACACTATACGGTCATGCTGAATTAGGCATAGCTTAAAGGTGCTCATCAGGATTCTCAATAGAGTCATGGAAGCAAATGAATGTGCAACAAGGAATCTCTATTCTCAGTAAAGTAGAAAGAATACTCCAAGATATGATTGGTCAAATCTCTGCGCAGAGTAGTGGATAAGACTTGAAAGAAGAAGTCTTCAATTCTTACTAGGATAATCATATAAAAGGAATGATTCACATTAGGATATTGACAATTGGATTCCATGATCTAATAATGTGAATAAGAGTATTGACATAAGAGAATGATTCAATTGCACGGTCATTCCAATTTGAATAGGTTCTTTCACAACGTCTCATTTAGCTCGAATAACCGTGACTTGCTGCTAGGCGACAACTATGGTTTGTGGATGTCCTAAAAAGTTCTCAATTAACCTTTATTAATAAGAAGAATTAAATTGTGGAATTTAATTCGTATATCATCTCTGAGGAGTCCACTACCTTGCTAAAGAGAACTTATGGATCTGCACACCCAAAGAATATGATTAGAGGTACGAATCAGGAGAAGAAATGAGGAGACACAAGTTAATGGTTGATAATCAAATGTCAAAGTCAATGGTCAAAAGTCAACATGTTGACGGAGCAATTGACCAAAGTCAAATAATTTGACCGGGTCAATTAAGTAAGACTATAATTATAATTTAATAGTTAAATTATAATTAAAAGATTAATTATGGAATTAATATTGACATATAGAAATATTGGATTGAGCTTTTAAATATGATTTAAAAGGAAATTACAAAATAGCCCAAAAGGTTATTGGGCCAAGAGATAAGTGACATAAGATGACATGACCCATGGCCAAATGGAGCCCCAAATACTCACCCAATTGCCTTTTGTGTTGCCCTATATAAACTAAGTGTTGGAGAAAACCTAGAGGGTTTTTGGTTTCCTACTTTGGTTGATGAGTGATCATCTTTGTATCTCATCTTCCATAAATCAAAAATTGGTCCAATCAAGAAGTAGACTAGCATCCATACTTCTTGATTGCATTCTCTTCATCTCTAGGAGCATTTGGTGTGGTGAGGTAGAGGACTCCAATCTTGGAGCCTTAAGGTGAAGGGAGTCAAAATCAAGAAAAACAAAAAGAGCTTTCAAGAAAAAGTCATCAAGGTAAAGATTATTTCCTTTTTCTTTTTCTATTTGTGTTCAAAGAGACTAGGCTAAGATACTTGGTTTAAAATGAAAAAGGTTTAGCTCAACTAGTATAAAAAAATGAATCCGCCATTTAGAATGTTTTTGTTGGTAGGTTGTGGCTAAAGTTCATTTCCTAAGCATTAGATGCATGTTTCCTTCAGATGTAACCATGTAAATTGTGCCAATGACATTTTCAGCAGAGAGGGACTTGGGTTTGGTAATATGACTTGCTTATAAATAACTGCGAGGATTTTGCAAGTTACTGCAAAAGAGGTACGCCTGAGCAAGTAGGCTATGCATGCAATGTCTGGCGGGTTAACGTTGCAAATGCAAATGCATCAACTTTATGCAAAATAATTCTGCTCATCCCTTAGTGTTGCTACACCTACATCCATTTGAGGCTGCTTCTTTTTTGCTTCCAAGGCTTTTTCATCATTACATATTCCTTTCTCACCCACAAATATACTCGTTCAAGCAACCTTTTCTATCAATTTCTTCAAATGGGGCATTTTTTTTGTTTTTTTTTTTTGTTTTGAGAATAAGATTTCATTCATAAACCAAAAACATACAAAGACTGGCAGGAGTACAATGGCCTCATTAAAACATTCCTAGGAAAATTATGGGATAAACCCCAGGTAGGAAATAGTACCACATATGTCATGGACTAACAAGAGTGTCTGACATAGGTCACTTTGTACGCTATGAAGAACCTGAAAGAAACAGACAAAACAAAGCACAACTTTAAACCCCACCACAAGGTAATACTGTAAAGAAAAACTCCTATGCACGCACAGTTCGATGTACAAAATAATGTGTCGTGAGTGTCAGAATGTAGCTAGCAAAAGTACCAAATACTAACTCATTGATTCTTAATCTAAACCCTACCCGACATGGCCGAGGGGTAGGGGGGGATCAAGAATAGCCTTTTAGCTTGACGAACTTCCAGCAGAAGAACATCATAATAGGAACATTTATCGGATTCCAAGCCCACAATTGTTCTAATGAACACATCAGGGAGAATTGGGAGACCCTCAAGGTCGGCCTCCGTCACCTTATCAGCAAACTCGTTGATGCAAAATTTTTATCAACAACAGTAAGGGCTAGATCACCACTCGGATCCCAGATCCCCACCATGACAAAAGAACCTGGAGAGAGAGGAAAACAGTACCCAACCAAAAATCCTAGAATGCACAAGCTGTAAAGCCCCAAGAAAAAAACCTAGACACTGACCACCTATAAACCCCCAACATGCAGCACCAGCACCTCTTGGAGCCTCTCCTATTGCAGCCCTTATCGCCAAGCCACCAAACCACCGGAGAACTAACATGTGAGGGACCCGACCAAAAAGGCCTCTGCACACCAACAAAACTGACCGAAACAAGGAGCAAGAGTAGCACGAGTGATGCCGCAAGGACATTGGGGCCCAGAGACATCAAGGAAGGAGCGTCATGAGCCAACATTGGAGAACTACAGGACTGAAAAAACCCTAGCAGCGAGGTTTTGAAACTATTTTCCCATGGCTATCCTCGAGTACAAGAGAGTGACCTTTCAAATGGGGCATATTTAGTCTTTAAAATTATTTGTATCGCATTTACTAACCGCCTCTCTAATACAAGTGGACCTCACCCTTCTAACTCCTCCCCAAACCTATATTAGAGAAGTGATGAGTAATGACGTGAGTTAATGTGTAACAATACCACTTATTAAATATTAATTTCTTGTATTATCTATACAATAAATTAATTACATATGTACAATTTTTTAATCAACAATTATTATAGTTTTATTTTATGTTTTAGGGTTATTTTCATATAAGTGGTCCATGTGGTTTACGAAATTATCAACTTCGATTCTTTATTTATTTTGTTCCCTCTTGTAGAAGTAAACCATTATCTCGGCAATAATGAGCCAAGGTAGTATTTGCAGTGAATCCTCCTGTTAAGTAATCATGCATAACGATAGGAACCCCCAATTCTCTGGCAAATGCAGTATAAGAGTCTCCCCTCCTTACGGTTACGGCCTTTCCCAACCAGCTCCCCATTTCGTACCAGAGAAGCCTATGTATGAACAAGGATTAATTTTACTTCCCCACCTAGCTACTCTAGGTTGGGGGGTAGGTCCGGGTGGGGAAGTTCTAGACACCTTTCCATACTTTGTGTCTGGAGTACTTCACTTAATTTCCTCTGCAGTATTGGGCTTTGGCGGTATTTATCATGCACTTCTGGGACCCGAGACTCTTGAAGAATCTTTTCCATTCTTCGGTTTTTTATTTTTTATTTTTATTGTTTTTTGTTGATATTATTGGTCCTCAAGGTTACTCCCAAGGACTAAAATATCGATAATATAGACGAAATATCGCTGATATTATCGTTTTTTCGGGTATAGTATATTTTAGAACATATCCATACACATATCGTATAATTATCGATAATATCGGGAAATATCGATGTCGATAATTTCTCACACGCTTCAACAACATTGGCCAAAATATCGCAATAATATCACTATAATATCGATAATATTGAGATCATGAAGTGTAATTATCGATATTATTGCCTTATAGGAACTCTATGTGGTACTAAGTCACTCATATATCTTACCAAGCAATATATAAAGTGTAAAATATTGTGTAGTAAATCATTATAATAAATGAATATGGTGTGATTAATCTTCTTTCATTAATTATTACATATTTCTACACTCATAGTGTTGTTAGCTCACTGTATAATCAACTTAAATTAGTTAAACTTACCATGCAATGCATTTCCTTCCAAATTTTTGTGTGATAAAGTAATAGATAATTGACTAAATAAACATCCTCCAAAGTTTCAATAAAAATTTTCAAGTTTTTCTTACAATTTTCATGGTTTTTATTCATTTTTAATCGATATTGATAATTTCTCGATATTTCCATAGAAATTTGTGTTTTTGGACCACCGATATTTTCAAAACCATGGATATTTTTAAATCTTGGTTACGCCTGACTTCAAGTTAATTCCTGCCGTGAGGTTCGTACAAAATTTTTGTTTACTTGTTAATGTATAGTGGTCCAAGTTGGTTCCTCACCAATATCAACTCCTACCATTGGCACTTGTCGTGATTCATGATTGGTCATAAACCAAAATATTGAAAGAAAGCAACATTATTAGATTATTTACAAAAAATTATTTAGTTGAATATTTCAACCAAGTGAGACTCTTGTCCAATAGTACTGGCTGGTTGACTCTTTCTCACTATTAAGCAATTTAAAATGCAATGAACTTGGCCAATTGATCCACCAACTTAATTAATTAGGAACTCGAGAGCATGGTGGTGATTTAATTGAATAACAACCAACATAGTTGAAGGATTATTAAAACATAAGGATCAATGTAAGCAGAGGCGGAGCCACAGTGGGGTCATTGGGGTCGCACGACCTCTTGGAAGCCATGGAAATAGGCTTAGAGGTCCATTGGAGCTGCTGGTGCGACCTCTTGGAGCTGCACACCATATGGTCGACGAAATGTCTGAAAGAAAGATGGTTTGCATGCTAAGAATAAGGCTGGAGCGCGCCAGTTTTTTTTTCTTAAAACGACTTGCCCAAACGACGTCGTTTTGGGCCAGGTTTTAAAAAATTGGAAAAGACCAGCGTATCCCTCTCCAGCCACTTCTTCTCCATACACAACTGAACTGACTTGCTCCTAGCATGTGAGACACTATAATTGAAGTCAAAGCAAAATAGCAAATTGCTATCTATTGGCCTCTGGACCATCACAAGCATTCTTGCCCCCAGTAATACAAAGTTATATTTTTAATATCCATCTTAAGCTGCAACTTCTGCCACTCTTGCGCCTCAGTTTTTTTTTAACTACATGCCATTCTAATGTTTTTTAAAAAATTAAAACTTAGGCAGCAGTTTAATTAAGGAATTTAGGGTAACTAACAATATCTCCTCTCTCCTCCGTCTTCTCCTCCCTCCTCCCTCATTCCTTATTTTACAATTAATTCGGTGGAAAAGATGTCCAATTTGCGGAAAAGATATCCAATATGTTTTCGTGTTTCATGAGCGCTGAAAGAGGTTTAGTGAAAATGTCTACCACTGAAAGTCTGTACTAATAAATTCTAGTTATATGTTTCCCTTTTCTATGTGATCTTGAATAAATGATGTCTAAAGTTTATGTGTTTAGTGCGTAAGTGAAGTATGAGATTCTTAGAAATGTTTATCGCACTAATTTCCAGTAACAATGTGAGTTTTTATTTTCATTTTTTTGCATATGTAGAATATATATGTTGATGCTATCCTAAATTTTTTTTTTTGGACTTTTACACTAAGACCCCTTGTGTTTCGATTCCTGGCTCCGCCACTGAATGTAAGGGGCCAAATCAGTAACAACATGGACAAAACAAATATCCAACAAAACACAAAAGCAAACAAAAATGAATTTAATTAATAAGAAAATGATTGTGTCAAGCTCTAAGAACTTCAAAGAAGTTGACATGCAGTTTTGTTTTAAAAAAATAAATAAATAAAACACGCAAACCAACTTCACAATGAGTGGCCGCACGATATTCAATACTAAGTATATATATGTGACTCGAGGGAGGGTATGATGAATCCCATGCATACATTCAAAGAGAAGAATTCGATCGAATGCTGCTGAATTAACGTATTGAGAGAGAGAGAGAGAGAGAGAGAGAGAGAGAGGAGAGATAGAGAGAGAGAGAGATGAGCCTCTTGTCAAACAGGATTTCTAGGGAGGAGCTCCAGCCAGGAGATCACATCTATTCTTACAGAAGAGGGCATACATACTCCCATCATGTGAGTATATATGTATTTGTTTTCTGAAAGTTAATTTGATACGTTAGTGATCAGATAGATGATATCGTTATCCTCAAGAAAATAAGTAAGATTTAAAGTTTAATTAAGTAAATAGGGCGAGGGGTTTACATGTAAGAAAAAAAATTTATGGAAAAGCCACATTTACTGTATATTTTATGATAATATATTGCATGCATGCACGCAGGTATATATGTTGGGGAAGGTTGGGTGATTCATTTCACTGCAGAGAATGAACCAGTAAACTACTAGTTCGACAAAGCCACGATGCAGAAGCTGCGGACACGACCCAAACACAAAACGGGGAGTGCTGAAAACCTGCGTTGATTGCTTCTTGAAGGCCACGGCCTTCTTCGCTTCGAATACAATGTCTCTCTCAACCACTTCATTCTAAAAAAGAAAGCACTTGCAGTACCGGGAGTTGCTATCCAGTGACGAAACAGTACGTCTTACCACTGAGATTTTCAAGAAAGATGAGGTTGATGGGACGGGGTTTGGTGAATACCAATTGTTGAGTACAACTGCGAAACCCTTTGCAACTTATTGCAAAACGGTGAGAGAGGGCGGCTGGCAAGGTAGCGGCTATTGTGGGATGCATCCACCGGCAGTGATCTTCTTCTTTCCATGGCTGCGTCTTTTCCTTCTTCCGAGTCTTTCTTCGTATGAGTCTGTTTTAGGGTGGAAAATGCTAGAGGAGCATTAGTGTGTATTTATTGTGTGTTCAATAAATTTAGTCAGAATAAAATAAATTCCACATGTAATGATGTTATTATAGGCCACCAGGAAGTTGGGTCCGGAGACTAGTCAAAGATCCAAGCATTGTTCTTATTTGAAGTAGACATTTCTTTCGGTTTCAATAATGAGGACGGCTTAGCCTTAATCAATTGTATCTTTGTACTTCCTATATATATATATACGCAAATAAATAATTACAATTCTACTAAGTGCGTGTGTTTTCAAAGTTAATGTGGATAATTGCATATTCAGCGTTATGGCTGCTTTGGTACTTTGTCATGTTTGATCACTATTACTACCCACTTTTTTTCAACAGAAAAAAGAGTTAACATTTACAGCCCGTTACATAATTTCATAGCTTTCGTGTTAATCAAAGAAATAAGAAATGCAACAAGTTTGTTAAGAGATGAAGAAAAGAGTGAAAGCAGATAAAATTAAAACAAAAATACTATTTACAACTGTTTACAGTTTTTATTTTTTTGTTAAAAAACTATGTGTTGTTTCTACTTCACTGCTCTTCATCTCTTTCTTTAATTTAGATGAACAGACCCTAAATTCCAGAGAAATCGGGAAAATTGTCGCTTGTATCAATCAACACAAAATAGGTCAGCTGGTTGAATCATACAAAGGACTATCATGGTCAGCAGCACCTCCAACATGGAGGCAGCCACTATGTCAGGAGCTCTGCAATGGGTCTTTTCTCACCATATTATACAGCTGTCAAAACATATAGAAGATTGCAAACTACAAGGAAGCCAAACTGCGTGGCTTGTTTGAGGTTGAGTTGGGAACCTTGTGACCCGAACTTGACTCAGGCAAAGTAAGTCCAACTCAAGCTGGACTCGGTTCAACTAGCTTCACAAGCTCAACTGAACCCAAGCTTTATCTTGAACTCAAGCTCAATTTTGGGTCTTCTTAGGAATATAGTTTACAAAAAATGAATCCCTACAAAAAAAAAAAAAAAAAAATCTTAAAATCCATTCTCCAAGACTCTAGATAATACCATACATAACACCTCCAACTTGTTTGTCAACATACATTAACAACATGAGCGTCGGTATAAGGGAGTTGGGTTACTCCCTTCATTGCCAATAGGTTTTGAGGTGGAACCTCAACTTCCTTCATGGTATCAGAGCAAGGCTTCACGTGTTGGGCCCCATAGTCACACGTGCTCCCACGCCACCCAATATGTGTTGTCTATGTGGTTAGGCTTGAAAGTTTCACCACACGTGCGGGGGTGTATTAGAGTATTTGTCCCACATTGAAAGTTAAGGGACCAAGCCTGGGTTTATAAGGAGTGGGGCTACTCCCCCCATTGCCAATTAGTTTTGGGGTGGACCTCAACTTCCTTCATGGGTATCAGAGCAAGGCTTCACGTGTTGGGCCGAACAGCCACACGTGCTCCCACGTCACCAAATATGTGTTGTCCATGTGTTAGGCTTTAAAGTTCGCCTTGCGGCTATATTATTAAATTTGAATAATATTCAGAAACGGAGTATCGCCGCGCGGCTATACTATTATTAATTTGAATCAATATTAAAACACATCGTATAGCCGAACGGCTGGTACTATTAATTTCAATAAATATTTTAAACGCAGTATAGCCGACCGGCTATACGTATAATTTGAATAAATCTTAAAACACGTAGTATAGCCGAAGGGCTGGACTATTAATTTCAAAAATATTAAAACACGGAGTATAAGCCTAATTTGAATAAATATTAAATCACGGAGTATAGCCACAACGACAGTACTATGAATTTCAAATAATATTAATAAACACGCAATATAACTACACGACTAGAACTATTAATTTGAATAAATATTTAAAAACATAGTATAAGCAGTGCGGCTATACTATTATTGATATTATCACCTTATAGGAACTCTATGTGGTACTAAGTTACTTATGTCTCTTACCATGCATATATAAAGTGTAAAATATTGTAGTAAATCATTATGGCGTGTTTAATCTTTTTTCATTATTATTTACATATTTATACACTCTGCAGTGTTTGTCATCTCACTGTATAATCAACTTAAATTAGTTTAAACCATCACAATTTTGTGTGTGATAAAGTAATAGATAATTGGCTAAATAAACATCCTCCAAAGTTTCAATAAAATTTCCATGGTTTTTATTCATTTTTAATTGATATTTCCATAGAAATTTCCATGTTTTGGACCACTGATATTTTCAAAACCATGGATACTTTTAGATCTTGGTTACCCCCGACTTCAATTTAATTCCTGCCTGTGAGGTTCTTTCAAAAATTTTTGTTTAATTGCTAATGTATATGGGCTTGAGTTTTAAATTCCGATGAAGTGGTTCAAGTTGGTGATTAGACAAATAGGAAAGTAGTTAGACTTAAATTGTGATTGTACTCCTACTTGTAGGAGGAATCCAGTGCTACTCAAGGATTGTAAATTGTATATATACACAGTCACGTATCAATGAGAATTAATTCAGCCATATATTAGTTTTTCTACATGGTATCAGAGCAGGTTTAAACCCTAGCTCTATTTTCTTTCCCTTTTTTTTCTCGGCAGCCATCTTTTGCCACTCATTATGGCCGACTCTTCTTCCCTCCGATGGACCCTTTTACATTCATCAGTCAGACCATCCAAACCTTGTTCTTGTCTCCAAAAAATTAAATGGTGATAACTACACACCTCCTGGCCGTGGCATGTAGATTTCCTTGAGTGGCCAAGAACAAACTTGGTTTCATCAGACTGGTGATGTTCAAGAACCTTCTTCCTCCGACAATCCTGATTCCCACGCGGCTTGGCGCCGCTGCAATGACATATTCGTTTCTTGGATTCTCCATTCATTGGACTTGACCTCAAGAGTCCGTCCTCTTTTCTTCCTCTGCCAAGGACGTGTGGGACGACTTTACGAATGGTTTTCTTAGAGCAACGCGCCTCGTATCTTCCAACTCAACTGTGAACTGCTACAAGTTCACAAGGATCTTCTTCTGTCTCCGCCTATTTCACTTTCTCAAAGCTCTCTGGGATGAGCTTGCCTCTTATAGTGAATGGCTGCACTTGCTCTTGTGGTACCAAGAATGAACGGAAACACCTTATGCAGTTTCTCTCATGGGTCTTCACGACTCTTTCTCCTCTGTTTTCATGACCAAATCCTCTTGATGAATCCTTTACCCACTGTTCGTCAGCCTGTTCTTCTGTTTCTCAGGCCGAGAAACAACGTTCCTTGGGCTCTGTCCGTCCCACCGACTCCCCTGCTGCCATGGTTGTGCGCAAGTCTTCCTGCAGCTTCTCCACAGACCGCGGCTTCATTGCACCTACTGCGACTGACGATTTCCATACTCGTGAGACCTGCCATAAGCTTCATGGCTATCCCGTTGGCCATCCTCTTCATGAGCAACCCTGGCGACCCCCCTCTAGCAGTAGCATTGATCCTTCTTATGCACGCAAGCGCCCCAGCGCCTTTCTCGGCCTTCCAGTAGCATCTGGCTCTCATCAGGCAGCAACTCCAGCGCCTCCTCACAGCGCTCTTCAACCCTTGCCCATCATCTGCACGCTCTCCCAGCCTTCAGGACCTACAGATAGCCATGCCTAATCTGTCCGCTGATCAATACACTCGCCTTCTCGCTGCTCTTTGACGATTCCGCATCCCCATCGTCTTCTTCTCCTCAGGCTCACGCCATCTCTAGTGATGCCTTCTCCAAACGTTTGTTGCCTGTTGCCCCATGTCATAGTCAATGGATTCTTGACAACGGCGCCACGATCATTTTACTTCATCATCTTCCAATTTGGTTCATCCTTCTACTTCACTTTTTGCCAGCTTGTTTCCTTGCCTAGTGGTGCCACAACCCCAATTACTTTAACTGGCACTCTTCTCTTAAATTCCTCGATTGCTTTGAAAGATGTTTTATGTGTTCCTACTTTTAAAGTGGACCTTTTATCAGTTGGTAAGCTTACAGATGTTTAATCTTGTTCCGTGACTTTTTTTTCCTTCTTGTGTATTTTGCAGGACTTGGTTTTCGAAAGCGATGATTGGTGTGGGTAAGCGTCGTGGCGACCTTTACTACCCGTCGTGGCCCTTGCCTCTCTCCCCACCTGCCAACCTCTATGCAAACGTCATCACCATACCATCCTCCCTCTGGCATAGGCGCCTTGGTCATCCCTCTTCAGCTCCTTTACAAGTTTTAGCCTCTAGTTTTCTTAAATGGTCTTTGGATTCTAGTCATGTTTGTGATATTGCCCTTTGGCAAAACAAACACGTCAACCTTTTGGTTCATTCAATTCAATTTCAACGACTTTTCCTTTTTCCTGAATTCATTGTGATATTTGGGGTCCAAATCGTCAATCTTCTCTCACTGGCGCTCATTATTTTTTTTGACTATTGTGGATGATTTTTCTCGTTTTACATGGGTCTTCTTGATGAAGCATAAATCTGATACTCAACAAATTCTCAAACATTTTTTTGCCTATGTTCTTACCCAATTTAACACACCAACATCAAAAGCATACGTACTGACAATGGCGGAGAATTTTATTCTCTTTGCAATTTTTTCTCTGACCATGGGGTGTTGTTTCCAAACTTCTTGTGTTTACACGCCCCAGCAAAATGGCGTTGTTGAGTGCAAACACAAGCACCTCCTTGAAACCTCTTGGGCTCTTCGGTTTCAATCCCACCTTCCCTCAAGTTTTGGGTGAATGTGTCCTCACTGCTGCCTATACATCAATCGTCTTCCTACTCACCTTCTCAATAACAAAACACCTTTTGAAGTCCTCCACAATAAACCTCCGCTTTATGATCACTTTCGTGTTTTCGGTTGTTCAGCCTATGCCACCTATGTTCTTCCCCCAATAAGTTCTCTCATAGGGCTCAAACCGTTGTCTCTTCATTGGTTACCCTATTGGACAAAGGCTTACAAACTCTATGACATTGACACACTCGCACCTTCCTAGTCGGGATGGTCATCTTCCATGAGGACTCGTTTCCTTTTGCTTCCCCTCCCACTACACCGTCACGGTCCCTCTACCCACCTAATATCTCCCTTCCCATTCCCCCATCCCGAGACGTCCCTTTCCCCCTCCCCAGGCCCTACCTCATTGCCATTATTCCATAGCTCCCTAACACCTCTATCACCACCACCCCGCCTGCCTCCATTTCACCACCATGGCCCCACCCAGCCTCCTCCACCACATCATGCCACCTTACCACCCATGCCCTCTATTGCACCCAATCAGCCCACCCGTGTGTCTTCCCGTTCCCATGCACCCCCACCTTATTTAAAGGACTAACGTTTGCTCGTAGCTATTCTGCCACCACACCCCATCTTCCCTTTCACACCACAGGTTCTCTCAAGGTACGCGGTATCCCTCTGTAATTATGTTTCTTACCACTGTTTATCTCCACATCATCTTTCATATATCTACTTTCGTGAGTCGGGGGTGTCGAACTATCTTCTTTGCAGAAGCTGCCAGTGATCCTAACTGGCGCCGTGCTATGCATGAGGAACTAGATGCCTTACATGCCAATCGTACTTGGACCATGACTATCCTACCCCTTGGCAAAGTTCCCATTGATTGTAAATGGGTGTACAAACTTAAGCATAATTTCGATGGTTCCATTGAGCGTTACAAAAGCTCGGTTGGTTGCCAAAGGTTTTACCCAGGGCGCCAGTATCGATTATCATGACACTTTTTCCCCTACTGCTAAGATGATCACTGTGCGTTGTCTTCTTGCCCTTACTACTGCTAGTCAGGTCTTGGTCTCTTCACCAACTCGACGTCAATAATGCTTTCTTGCATGGTGATTTGGATTAGGAAATCTATATGTCTCCTCCTCCTGGTCTTTCGCGACAGGGGGAGAATCTTGTGTCGCCTCCATAAATCTCTTTATGGTCTCAAGCAGGCTGCTCACCAATTGTTTGCCAAGTTCACTAGTGCCATTCTTTCTGCTGGGTTTCAACAATCCAAGGCTGATTATTCATTGTTTACGAAAAATTCAAGTACTTCTTTTACAGCCTTGCTCATTTATGTGGATGATATTGTGATAACAGCAATGATGTGGCGCAATTGATTCTCTAAAACTTTTCTTCTCCATGATCACTTTCGGATTAAGGATCTGTGTTGATTTAAAGTACTTTATGGGTATTGAGGTTTCTCGGTCCACACATGGCATTTATATTCTCAGCGTAAATATGCATTAGAGATTCTCAAGGATTATTGCTGCCTGGGAGCACGACCCCATTGCATTTCCTATGGACGATACAAAATTATCTAATAAAGAGGGGAACTTCTCAAGGATCCTGAAAAGTATCGGCGTGTAGTAGGACGGTTAATTTATCTCACAATAACTCGGCCGGATATCACCTACCCAGTACATGTTCTAAGTCGGTTTATGCATGAGCCGCGTACTCCTCACATGGATGCTGCGCTTCGAATTGTTCGTTTATTTGAAGTCTACTTCGGGTCAAGGGCTTACTATTCCGTCTGACAATCAAATCAAGTTGACTGTTTATTGTGATTCTGATTGGGCGGGTCGTCCTATTACTCGTCGATCTACTACTGGCTACTGTGTTTTCTTGGGAAATTCTTTGATTTCATGCAGACAAAGCGGCAGAAAACTGTTTCACTTTCTTATGCTGAAGCGGAATATAAAGCTATGTCAGGTGCTTGTTGTGAGATAATTTGGCTGTGTTTTTCTATTAAGGATTTGAACATTCCCTTAACTGGTCCGTCTGATCTATTTTGTGATAATCAAGCAGCATTACATATTGCTGCCAACCCTGTTTTTCATGAGCATACTCGCCACATTGAGATGGAATTGTCATTTTATACGTGATAAGATTGTTTTGATGGCACTATAACTACCAAGTATGTTGGTACAACACACCAGTTGGCAGACTTATTTACAAGCCTCTTGGAAAGGAGAAATTTTCGACTATGTTACGCAAGTTGGGCATTCTTGACATCCACTCTCCAACTTGAGAGGGAGTGTTCACTACTACATTTAACCATTTGCGCGACGGAGAATAATTCGTCGCGCAAAGACAACCGAGTCGCACTAGGTTCAGCGCGACAGAGACAATCACCGTCGCGCAAAGTTCGTAAAGAATAACTTTGCGCGACAAATAACTGTTTTAGTTGCGTAGAATGCGACAAAGAACAATATTAGTCGCGCAAACAGAGCGACGGTTAATATTCGTCGCACAAAATTCGTCTCGCAACAATACGCGACGACCACTAAATCGTCGCGCTTTAATGTTGAGCGACGATTAAAACTCATCGCAATTTTCCGCGTCGCCAAAATATGCGCGACAAGGGGCTGTACTTCGCACCAACTTTCGTGCGGCGAAAGGGTTTCGTCTCCAGAAAATTTCGCGACAAAAAATATTAGTCGCCTTGTCTTTTTCGAGACGAAAATTGTTCGTCGCGTAAAAATAAATATAGAGTTTTCAAATTTAATTTAAATTTATACTGTTGTATTGCGCGACGAAAATTGTTGTCGCGCAAATTAAATATATTTATTTAATTTAATTTTATACCCTTTTTTTTGTAATAAAATATATTTATTTTTAATTTAATTTTACGTTTTTTTTAAATAAATCTATTTGATTTAATTTTAATTGTACGTTTTTTTTTGCAATATATTTTATTTAGTTTTAATTTTTCATTTTTTTTTGTATAGAATAAAATTGCAATAAAAAACCATAATGAAGAGGAAAGATAATATAAATTTATATAATACAAGACAAAATATTTAAAATGTAATTAAGAAAGTTAAAAACTAATTAAAAAAATGTAGCAACATCCTATATTGTCGTCTTGCAAATGCGGCTCGGAAGTCTGGGCAATGGTCGACAGGGGCAGAAGTGTGGTGGCCATGCTCTGGTTGAGGGGCTCGGAGGTCGACGAGGAACCAAAATGTGACGGGAGTGGAATGCCGGACCGAGAGAGGGACTCTATAAGCTGTGACATCTGGGTATTATACGAGGCCATTTGGGTAAGCCATTTGGGTGTTAAGCTCGGCCACCTCAGCTTTCAAAGCAATCACTTGACTGTCTGATTGGGACGATGGAGGGCCTCTAGGTTCTCGCCGTCTGGCATTCCCATCCCTCGACAATATGTCCTGGCCTCCTCCCGAGAGTCTGATCTAAGGTCTCCGTCAGTATCTGAAACCCCGCATCCGGTGGAGGATCCACAACATCGAGCGGAGTAATCGGAGGAAGCTGGGAGGGCGGACTCTTGAAGAACCAACTGGCTCTTCTCCATCATGGTCGTCTATTTAACATAACATAAAATATTAATTAAAACACTCATATAATAACCATGAACTTGAATGCGTAAAACAATAATTAAAATTAAAGAATACTTACATGAAGGACTCCGCCAACTCATTCCCCTCCCCGGGTCGAAACATAAACGTCGCCAAAGACGTCGATCTCCAGGAATTTGGACCCCCCCTTGATTGAACAAGAGAAGAAAATTGTTAGTACAAAAAAAACAAATTCATATTAATGAAATATTAAAATTTTTATAAAAAGACGATTTAATTATTACCGCCGCCGCGCCTCCATCCTATATGAGAAGGGCCTGGACCCGGAATGATGGAGAAGAGTCTTCTTGTTTCTATTGCCCTTATTTGCTTTCGCCTTCTTCTGTTATAACCAAAAATAAACGTATTAGTTGAAAATTAAATGAAATTAAAACAAAATAAATAAACATTAGCAAGAACATATAATAAATTTCAACTTAATATAAAAAAATTACCACATAATCAGAGTCTTGAAAATGACCGCAGAGCACGCCCAACTATCCTCCCGCCCCTCAAGCTCCTTCGGGCAACCCTCCTGAATAGCGACCTGCGGATCATCATATGCCATAAAATGGTGGTGCAGATATCGCTCTTCCACTGCTTGTACCTCTCACTAAAGAGTCTGTTGACATACGCCAACGAATCATTAGGGAGGTTCTCTAAATTGTAGTTCGCCTGCAATACATTAATTATATTCATTAAGTATTAGAAATATATAAAATTTGAAAGCAAAACAATTAAAAGGCATACATACCGACAGCTGTCCACGCACAACCGTCCGCATCTCGTCAGGCATGACCTTCCAAGACTTCCATTTCATCGGACAATGGGTCCGAACGACGTGACCAATGTTGTGGGCCAATGAGCTATGTTGGTCCGCCGTTGGTGCAGCTCGATGTCGCTCGTCGTATCCGATGTTGACACGACTGTTGGTCACCCGGGTGGCCTTCGCCGTCTTCAACTGGCGACAAGGTCCCCGGTGTTCCTCTTGGCTGCAAACACATATAACATTAACATTAAATATATAATCCTACCAAAATATTGGTCTATAAAACAGTTGGAGTTGAAGGAAATCTTACCTGATTGTGAATCCGACGCACCAGCAACAGAGGGCTAAGTGGCGTCGGTCAATATTGGGGGGGGGGGGGGGGGGGGGGGGGGGGGGGGGGGGGGGGGGGGGGGGGGGGGGGGGGGGGGGGGGGGGGGGGGCGATGACGCCGCCCTGGCGCTAACAGGTTTGCGCCACTGATGACTCAGATGACACCACGCCACATGGGAGAACGTGAGGAGAAACCGGCATAACGTCCACCTGTGGTGGAGCACTGACAGCCGACGTCGAAGCCGGGGGAGGCAAAGGCTGTGCAGTCGTCATCGCCTTCCGAGTTCTGATAAGCTCCGACGTCTGCACAAAACAAACATTTAAAGTACCTCCTGGCCAAAAATTTATAATTTATAATAAAAATAACCCCAACAACTAATCAAGAACAAATTCAATATTAAACATATTCATTCACCAAATACCAACAATCAATTGCAAAAACTCATGATCAATTCCCAAATGCTGCAGTGTCAAGTAGCAATAAACAAAAAAATCAATCCTTGATATACTAGAATAATTTCTACCTAAATAAAAAAGAAAAACACATCATTCCATTATGTGAAGCAAACCCAAGAACCTCAATTCCAAACAAATTCAAATTTACAAAATTAAATGGATAAATGCAATATGAACAATAAAACAAACCCAAGAACCACAATTCCAAAAATTTCAGATTTACAGAATTAGAAACCTACGGGATTTTGACTTATACAATCGCTGTTTTGCTATCAAATAATACATTTCAACACAATGCAGTCACCCTAACCAATACAATCAAATATGAAATCTAAAGCCAATACAAAAAGGAAACAGACTAAGCAATTTCAACACTTACAAAATCCTAACATAAAATCTGAAATCAAATCTGAAACATAAAATCCTAACTAACCATCAGACTAAGGAAACACAAATCACAAACATATATTATAAAATTTAAAGAAAATCACAACTGCATTTACAAAATTTAAAGATAAAGGAAACAGAAATTATACCGTGGATGCGAGAGGCAGCGTGAGAGGAAGATGGAGATGGCGACAGAGACACGCAGAGGGAGGAAACCGTGGGATTTCACTAATGGTGGGTTCGGGTTGGACAGAGAGGGAGAGAATTTGAGGTCAGTGAGGGGGAAAGGGAGAGAGGGTTTGTGGTTTGGTTAGGGGGCGTCGACGGTGCGGCGGAGGTTGGGTTGGAGAGAGAGGGACAAAATTTGAGGTCAGTGAGGGAAAGGGAGAGAGGGTTTGTGAACTTGGGGGGAGTCGACGGTGGGGGGGGGGGGGGGAGTTTGGGTTGGAGAGAGAGGGAGTGAATTTGAGGTCAGTGAGGGGGAAAGGGCTCGGGTTTGTGACGGCTGGATGGGGTGGTCTTGGGGCTGGGCGTTGCCGGCGGTGGTGGTCTGGACCTTTGGGAGGGCACGGCTGGAGGAGAGAACTGAGAGTTTTCGCCGAGGAAGACAAAGAGAAACAAAGAGTCGCGTTCTTAAGAAAAAATATTCAGGACCTTGCGCGACGAGGTCGAATCACGTCGCGCAAACTCGATATTTCAACCTTGCGCGACGTAAAAGGAAAGAGATGTCGCCCGAAATCGATTATTCAATCTTGCGCGACGAATATTAGTAAGACGTTGCGCAAAGAATTTTTAATACCCGGGAAACGAACCGCCAAAATTTCGGCACTTTATGCGACGAAAAACTAGCATCCGTCGCGCAAACCCTGAACCCTAAACCCAAAGTCCTGAAAATTATAACATTGCGCGACGAATCTATTCGTCTGTCAATAGTTTTCGCGACGTGCAAAAATTTTTCGTCGCGCAAAGGTCTGTTGCGCGACGAAAGAGTGCGTCTCGCAAACGTTTTCATTTATAACCGCTGAATATTTGTTATTTGCGATTTTTGGGGTATACGATCTCACAGTATATACAAACACGTTTAACGGTTGGATCGTTGAAACGAGTTTCGTATAATGTGTATGCCATCACAACAATATATTCTCTAACATTTAAGAGTTTATACATACTTTTGTTATATATAGCTTAAGATTTTATGGTATCCACTAGTGTAAATCATTTCAATTGAAGATCAAATTCAATCATTGTATTTATATAGGGTCAATGAGTGTAGTTGTAAAAAATTATAAAAATCGGAATTAAAATAACCGTTAAATCGTGATATTTCATTTATAACCATTGAAAATTTTTGTACGTTACACGATCTCTGAAGGTTTGTTTTTGGCGATTTTTGGGATATACGATCTCGCAGTATATACAAGCACGTTTGATGGTTGGATCGTTGAAACTAGTTTTGTAGAGTTGAAGGAACACTTTTAGTTTCAAAACATATGGAGGTTGATAACCCTACAAAAAGATTCTCCTCTACCATTCCCATAATTAAAAGGGTATGAATGATGATCTTCACTAAAATCAATGAAAAACATATGATTTAGATGGCAAAATTAAAATTAAGGCTTAGGATTAATGGTTTTGCATATCGTACCTTGCGCGACGAAGAGTATTCGTCCCGCAATCTGTCAGCTTGCGACGGCATAGGGTCTCTCGTCGCGCAAGAGTCACTCCGAATCTTCATAATTTGGGGATATTTTTTAATTTGCGCGAAGAAAATCTACGTCACGCAAACTGTCCTTGTGCGACGAAAAAATACTTTTCGTCGCGCAAGGGTCACTCCGAATCTTCATAATTTGGGGATATTTTCTACTTTGCGCAACGACAATCTGCGTCACGCAAAATGTCCTTGTGCGACGAAACAATACTTTTCGTCGCACAAGGGTCACTCCGAATCTTCACAATTTGGAGATATTTTCTACTTTGCGCGACTAAAATCTACGTCCCGCAAACTGTTCATGTGCGACGAAAAAATCCTCTTCGTCACGCAAATATAGGCGACCGGTCGGAGAGAAGCGACGACCGGTCGTTTTTGCACAGATTGTTCTGCGACCCGGTCGGGTTAATGGCGACGACCGGTCGTTTTTTTACAGAGTCTACGCGGAAGAGTCACTTTTATTTCAAAAAATTTTTGTTATTGCGCGACAAAGATATTCGTCCCGCAAAGTTATCTAGCGCGACGCTATCCCATTGTTCGTCGCGCAAAAAGGTCACTGAATATTTTTTTTTTTTTAAGATTCTCCTGATTATGCCATTTTTTTTTTACAGATTCTCCTGATGATGCCTAATCCATGGATATAACAAGTATATATATTCAAACAAGCATACTTGCCAAAATCTTTACACTAACATTATTAAATTACAAATAATTTCACATTACTATTTTTTACAAGGCAAGTCGCAAATAAATTACATTATTCATCATCTGAACTATAATAATCTTCGTTATCGTCGCTGTGATCACTTTGGGTCTCCCAATCCTCCTCCTCCTCCTCCATAAGTACATCATCATCGTTGTTCGGGGCCATGGTTGGATCGTATCGCGGAAGAAAACCGAGGTCAATTGTAATTGACTGAATCGGTATTTCTCTTGAAGACACTCCTTCAAGCTGAAAGGGTTCTTGTACGACATTTGTATCTAGAAGTGTTTCTGCATCATGTTCCATGGAAGATTCGAAACGTTGGTCAGCGACGTCGACGTCGTTGTCAGATGGGTCTTGTTCTGGTATAGCATACACATTCCTCTTATCCATCTGTTGAACAACTTTCCACCCGCTCCCTGCTTTAGGGTTATCTAGATAGACAATCTGTTTTGCCATGTTTGCCAAAATGTAAGGGTCGTCATCATACCAAGTTCTATTGATGTTCACAGATAGTAACCCATGATCAATTTTAACACTTCCCTGCCTATTTGGGTTCGTATCAAACCATAGACACTTAAACATGATCACTTGGTATCAGTCTTTGTAAAGCAATTGCACGACAGTTGTGAGTTTGCCATAGAAATTAATGTCCGTACTTTCGCCTCCACCCGGAACAAGGACACCGCTGTTTTGCGTACACAACTTGTCATCTCGTGCAGTCCCCAAAAACTTGACGCCGTTAACATGACAGTCATCATCATGTACTCTTTTTTCATGCACTTCCAAGGCGGCAAATTATATGGGAATACGAAAATCGGCCAAGTGCTGTGGTGTTGGTTTAGAAACCCGTACGGATTGAATCCTTCTATGGCAAGTCCCAATCTAACATTTCGAGGATCAGCAACAAACTCGGGGAACGTTCGATCGAACTCTTTCCATGCCTCCCCATCTGCAGGATGCCGTATCACATCGTCGTCTACCCGTTTTCCTTATGCCATCTCATGTCTGTGGCAGTATGCGTCGACATATAAAGTCGCTGCAATCTTGGTTTCAGGGGCAAATAACGTATGACTTTTTGTGGAACCTTAGTCATTCTATTCTGAGACGTCTGTTTGAACCTTGACTCATTGCATATAGGACATGTATCCAACGTTTCATACTCTTTGTAGAATAACATGCAATTGTTTTTGCAAGCGTGGATTTTTCATAACCCAATCCAAGACCACTCAACATCTTCTGCGCCTGTCTGTGGTCTTTCGGCAAACAATTGTCCGTTGGAAGCATTTTCTTGAAAACCCCCAAAAATTAATCGAAACACAGGTTCGACATACGATACTTTTATTTTTCCGTGCATTAGCTCCACAATCGCCGTCAGAACGGAAAAGCTCTCGCACCCCGGGTATAAACTCTCGGTTGGCATTACTTAACAGGTTTTCACATCATCTTCACTGTCCATTTGTGTAGGCACATCATCTTCACCTTCCTGATTGCTGCTGGTCAATGCAAATGAAAATGCATCATTTATAATATCCCTGACTTGTTATTAGGATCCACAATGGGTTCAACATTATCTACTCTTGTGGCCCCTGAAGACGAAGCAATGTCTAACTGTTCCCCGTGATGGTTCCAAGTGATGTATGTCTCAATCATTCCATTCCTCACTAAATGAAATCGAACATTTTTAATTGTGTCCCACAACGTGTTGTTACAACTCCTACAAGGACACCGAATTCTAGTTGCACCCGGGTTATGTATCCGTGCAAAGTCAATAAAATCCTCGATTCCATCCAAGTATTCGTCTGCGCACCTATTCTGGTTTTGTATCCACCTCCTGCTCATCGTTCCTGGAATCACAATGACAATACAACAATTATGTTGTATTCGTACAAAATCTTTCCCTATGCCTCCGGTAAAGGCCCTATCCCATTCGAAAATGCATAGTCACGTCACGTAATTTACAGCTACATGAGATTAGATTTCGACGTGGATGAATTTCGGCAGCATCTCGATACAGTTCTTGAGGTGTACCGTAGATATAAAATACCTACGTACCACCCGAAGAACGTACCGAGATGACACCGAAATCTCCACAATCGAAACCTAATCCTGTAGCTGTATACTACGTGACACGACTATGCATTTCCAAACTGTCCAAAATATGGGACAATTCAAGAATTAATTGGACCGTAGTCGTGGTTTACCCACCCATGCGCGGTCCAACTAACCTCGAACGGGAACTAAGCTTTACACACAAAAAAATGTTCGAAGTTAATTTCAATTAACCTCGTACATCAACGTACATACATAATTTAACAACATATTATAAATATAATTTCATAATCAATATAAACATAATGTAATAAATTTTTTATTTTAAATTATAAAACGACGAAAATACCTTATCAATCGTTCTTCACCAATCGCTAATCACATATAATATCCATATAGACAACGAAATTAATAGTGTTAGTATAAATTTACATTAACACTTTTACACTAACGACAAAAAATACATACCGAACGAACTTAGCAGTGGTAGAGGTAGTTCAACTCATACAGGAAACGAAATTGAATACCTTTTTTGGCCCAAAACATTCAAGAGAGAGGAAGAGAGAGGGAGAGGCAAGCTGCAATTTTTTTTTGCAGTTTGCCTCTGTCATGGCTGAACCCGATAATGTAGTAGACGAACTATTTTGCGCGACGAACAATATTCGTCGCGCAAAAATAATTATTGTCGTGCAAAAATGGGAACATTTGAGCGACGAAAACATATTCGTCGCCTTAAGCCTCTATGTCGTCGCGCAAAGTTGAAGATTTTTGCACGACGAACACATTTCTCGTCGCATTAAACTTTGTCGTCGCGCATACTTTTTTATCGTCGCGCAAACACCAGTCTGCCGACAGCGATTATACGCGACGATTAACTCTTTTCGTCGCGCAAATGCCAATCTCGTCGCGCAAAAGTCATCTTTAGCGCGTTTTTCTTACGCAACGACGTCATTTCTCGTCGCAAGAGACCAAGTGCGCCAAATTTTGCATTGTCGTCGCGCAACATATTCGCGCCATATCAGCTTTATTTACCCTCCACCTTTATGCGTGACGGATAAGTATTTTGTCGCGCAAAGATCTCATTTGCGACGAGTTTTAGTCGTCACGCAAGAATTTGGCGCCAGAATATTTGTTCGCGGTTTTTTTCCCCTAGTTTTACGCGACGGTCGTCTTTGCTGTCACACGAAGTTGTTTTGCGCGATGAATTTGCTTCGTCGCTCTAGTTTGCGCTACGCATATGCTTGTCCGTCGCGCTATGATCTTATATGCGACGATTTGTCCTTCGTTGCGCAAACTATCGTCGCGCAAATAGTAAAACGCAGTAGTGGTTAGACAAATAGGAAAGTAGTTAGACTTAAATTGTGATTGTACTCCTAACTTGTAGGAGGAATCCTTGCTACTCAAGGATTGTAAATTGTATATATACACATTCAAGTATCAATGAGAATTAACTCAGCCATATATTATTTTTCTACAAGTTGGTTCCTCACCAATATCAACTCCTACCATCTTTCTCCTGTCGATTGTCAACTTGTCATGGTTCATGATTGGTCATTTCATAATCAAAATATTGAAAGAAAGCAACATTATTAGATTTTGTATTTATTATTATTTAGTTGAATATTTCAACCAAGTGAGACGATCTCGTCCAATAGTACCGGCTCGTTGACTCTTTCTCACTAATTAAGCAATTTAAAATGCAATGAACTTAGCCAATTGATCCACCAACTTAATTAATTAGAAACTCGAGAGCATGGTGGTAATTTAATTGAATAACAACTAAGATAGTTGAAGGAAGTTTAAAACATAAGGATCAATGTAATTGGCCAAAGCAGTAACAACATGGAGGAGCAAAAAACAGAAGATGATCAGCTTATCCAGAATAATTTAAAATGCAATGAACTTGGCCAATTGATCCACCACCTTAATTAATTAGAAACTCGAGAGCATGATGGTGATTTAATTGAATAACAACCAACATAGTTGAAGGATTATTAAAACATAAGGATCAATGTAATTGACCAAATCAGTAACAACATGGACAAAACAAATATCCCAACAAAACACAAAAGCAAACAAAAATGAATTTAATTAATAAGAAAATGATTGTGTCAAGCTCTAAGAAACTTCAAAGAAGTTGACATGCAGTTTTTTTTAAAAAAAATAAATAAATAAAACACGCAAACCAACTTCACAATGAGTGGCCGCACGATATTCAATACTAAGTATATATGTGAACTCGAGGGAGGGTATGATGAATCCCATGCATACATTCAAAGAGAAGAATTCGATCGAATGCTGCTGAATTAACGTATTGAGAGAGAGAGAGAGAGAGAGAGAGAGAGAGATGAGCCTCTTGTCAACAGGATTTCTAGGGAGGAGCTCCAGCCAGGAGATCACATCTATTCTTACAGAAGAGGGCATACATACTCCCATCATGGTGAGTATATATGTATTTGTTTTCTGAAAGTTAATTTGATACGTTAGTGATCAGATAGATGATATCGTTATCTCAAGAAAATAAATAAGATTTAAAGTTTAATTAAGTAATTGCTGAGTTGTATCTAGTTATCCGGGTTTTATTTATAGCTAGAGAAAATAGGGCGATGGGTTACACGTAAGAAAAAATTTATGGAAAAGCCAAATTTACTGTATATTTTATGATAATAATATTGCATGCATGCACGCAGGTATATATGTTGGGGAAGGTTGGGTGATTCATTTCACTGCAAGAGATGAACCAGTAACTACAAAGCCACGATGCAGAAGCTGCGGACACGACCCAAACACAAAACGGGGAGTGCTGAAAACCTGCGTTGATTGCTTCTTGAAAGGCCACGGCCTTCTTCGCTTCGAATACAATGTCTCTCTCAGCCACTTCATTCTCAAACAGAAAGGCACTTGCAGTACCGGGAGTTGCTATCCAAGTGACGAAACAGTACGTCTTGCCACTGAGATTTTCAAGAAAGATGAGGTTGATGGGACGGGGTTTGGTGAATACAATTTGTTGAGTAACAACTGCGAAACCTTTGCAAGTTATTGCAAAACAGGTGAGAGAGTGAGCAAGCAGGCTGTCAAGGCAGCGGCTATTGTGGATGCATCCACCGGCAGTGATACTCCATTCACAGTCACAGCTACTTCCAAGACTTCTCTTCTTCTTTCCATGGCTGTGTCTTTACTTTCTTCCGGGTCTTCTTCGTCATGATTCTGTGTTAGGGTTGATAAATGCTAGAGGAGCATTAGTGTGTATTTGTTGCGTGTTCAATAAATTTAATCAGAATAAAATAAGTTCCACATGTAATGATGTCATTAATAGGCCACCATGAAGTTGGTCCTGAGACTAGTCAAAGATCCAAGCATTGTTCTTAGTTGAAGTAGACAATTTCTTTCGGTTTCAATAATGAGGACGGCTTTAGCCTTAATCAAATTGTATCTTGTACTTCCTATATATATGCAATAAATTAATTACAATTCTACTAATTGCGTGTGTTTCAAAGTTAATGCGGGTAATTGTATATTCGGCATAATGACTGCTTTGTACTTTCTCATGTTTCATCACTAATTACTAATCGCTTTTTCTCACCAAAAAAAAGGGTTACGTGGATCCAATAACATGTCTCTCATCAGTGGCACAGTGGTTTCTAAAAGTTAACTGGATGGGCTTTTTTTTTCTATCGACAGCACACTCTGGTGGAGTGGAGGGAGGCTGCCAACAGAGGCTATAGCTGCTTTGGGGGGATACGGTTTTCTGTGAGACTTCAATTGCAGGGGTGTGTTTTTTAAGGGTGATTCTTTGCCAATGCTATTGGTGCTGATATGGAGCATCTTTATGTGGAGGGGCAGGATCCTGGACAATGCACGCTTGCTCTTAGTTTGCCGGAGTCCGGATTCCATTATGTCCCTCCGGAGCCGAATGGTGTATCGGTAACAAATCATCAAAATACATTTGGTAACGAATTGAAAGCAAATATTACTTACAAAACTGAAAAGTAGTCTTATTGTAAACATTTACAGCCCGTTACATAATTTTCATAGCTTTTGTGTTAATCAAAGAAATAAGAAATACAACAAATTTGTTAAGAGATGAAGAAAAATAGTGAATGCATATAAAATTTAGACAAAAAACTATTTACAACTGTTTACAGTTTTTAGTTTAAAAAAACCATGTGTTGTTTCTACTTCACTGCTCTCATCTCTTTCTTTAATTTAGAAGAATAAATTTTGAAAAAAAGCAAAATCTTTACTAAACAGACCTTAAATTTCAGAGAAATCGGGAAAATAGTCGCTTGAATCAATCAACCCAAAAGAGGTCAGCTGGTTGAATCATACAAAGGAACCAAAATTGTAACTGAAAATTCTATTTATCATCCCCCATAAACTTCTGTTTCTTGGCTGTGTTCATGTATGGTCTGAAGACCCATTCAGTCTGGGCTTCATTCTGATCCACCGTTCCTAACTTTATCTACAACACCAAAGCAAAGAAAGTGTAAACAAGTATGAAATATTAACAGTCTACTCGTCATTGACACAAAAATATATCAAGTAACTAAACATAATTTTTTAACTGTTATCCAGAGAACATCAATCACATCCACCATGTGAATGCAATGAAGTGCAAGTGATATCACTGCAACAAGCACAAATTTCTCAGAATGAAGATAAAGTGACGGGCGAAGTACTGACCTTATAAAGCCTCAATTCAAACCGAGGACCAATCTCCTTCAGCTCAATGGATTTAGGGCCTCCGTGCTTCTCAAAGGTATGATGCCTGTATGTTCTTCAAATTGTTAATGGGAAATGAAAGCAACACTTAGAGGATAAATCTGACTGTATAAGAAATATAATGAATACAATTGCTAGAGCAGCTAACTGAAGAAATGCTTAAATCCCCGATAGGAAAAAAGTGAAAAGAAAAAGAAAAAGAGAAAAAGAGTGTCTACTAATTATTATTCAAGAACAGCCCTATATGTACCAATACGTGCATATAATAGAACTCATCACAAATGTGCTAGGAGAAGAGTAGAGCACATCCATGTACAAAATCCAAACCAATCATCTATCTAAGGTTAGAATGCTCAGCACTTCAAAGGTCAAACTTTTTTTCTCCACTCATATAAGAGCAATGGCTATTGAAAACCAAAATTCCTACCCACCCACAAAAATTGAAAAAACAGGTCACACAACTCAACCACCAATATTCCCAAAGTTCCTCTAACCGTAACCCTAATTACATTTTTTTTTGGTCAGTTCTAGATAATGGCTGCCACTGTCATGGTCAGCAGCATCTCCAACATGGAGGCAGCCACTATGTCAGGAGCTCTGCAATGGGTCTTTTCTCAACCATATTATACAACTGTCAATACATATAGAAGATTGCAAACTACCCAGAAGCCAAACCATGTGGGCTTGTTTGAGGTTGAGTTGGGAACCTTGTGACTTGAACTTGACTCAGGCAAAGTAAGTCCAACTCAAGCTGGACTCGGTTCAACTAGCTTCACAAGCTCAACTTACCCAAGCTTTATCTAGAACTCAAGCTCAATTTGAATCTTCTCAGGAATATAGTTTTACAAAAATGAATTCCTACAATAAAAATCTTAAATCCATTCTCCAAGACTCCAGATAATACCATATATAACACCTCCAACTTGTTTGTCAACATACATTAACTACATGAGCCTCGGTCCCAAATTTCTCACAAGAAAATCCCAGCACCAGAAAGGCTGGATATGTGTAATGAGATGAACAACATGCAACTAAAAGTAAATGGGAATGCTTGACTATTATTATACACTGATCTGGTTTTGACTTGCAGCGTGGTAATGCCCCCTAGAAATTTGGTGCAAAAGACTCAAAGATGCAATAACTACAGCTAGATTAGAAAATATGTATCCTCTTTGGAAGCACAAGCAAAGCCCATCAGCCACAATCTGACAATAAACCTTATTTTTCTAAACACAAATGTCCACGGTAATGTAAAAGTTGGTCAATAAATAATAATAATAATAACAATAACATGCCCTTTCAAAGTTAACGAGTCTTTTAGCTTTCCTACAAGTCTTAGGAGTCAAAGCCTAAAAATATGGCTACAGATATGTGACAAGACAAACAACCAACCTGAATGAAATGTAGTCAGACTGATTGGCAAAAGTGATTATGCGTTTCGTGTCCAGCTTTGACACTGGAAAGAGATGCTTTAAAATATTTGCTGTCCTCTCACCCAACTATTAACAATCAGAAAAGAATACTATATATAATAAAATACTGAATAAGCCAGTAATTAAGAGGGGCAACTCAAAAAATATGGAGTGATAAACTTTTACATAAGATTAAGATGGGTAGCAGGAGTATAGGAATCAGAAAAACTAAGAATAATTATAACATGCAAAGCAACCAAGTGGGATACCATGGTGCTTCCAACAGTTAAACTCCTCCATGATTTTCAAAGATGGTAGGTAAGGCATAAATAACTGGAGCTGTTTATTTGGAAAATAGTTTATAATTAATAATCCTGATCTCTAAACCGTTCTGTCACAATGTCCCAGGAGTCAAATTTTTTATTAGATCAATTGGGTCTAATATATCTTGGCATGATATACGGAGCAACGTGAGCAAACAAGATGTTGAAATATTTAATTGAGATATGATACCTTCGTCGTGAAATTGTTGAGAATCAAATGTGGATAAACCTGAGGCATCGTTCCCACGGTTTTCTTATCTTTAATGTCATGTCTTGTAACCTACAAGTGAAATACTATTAGCTGAATGCCCATACTAATAGTCAAAGCATAGATCCAGTACCGGCATGACAATTCACAAAAGCAAGTCAGAAAAAAAAAAAAAAAAAAAAAAAAAAAGGCAATCTTAAACTTAATTAGTTCATAAAATATGGTTAAATTTCAATGTTCATCATGATTGGCATTCTATAATCATCACTGTCAACTCTTCCTTCTATATTTCTTTGCAGTAGGAAGCTATCTGCTTTTTTATTTTGTTAATTTGTTTAAAACTATATCATGTTCTGTCATCAACCAGACTTTTTATAAGCATAATCTACCTTGAAAAGCACAAATTTGAAAACCGAAACTCATCTCTTTCTCAAAATCTGTTTCCAGTAACCAAAAAACCTCTGATTCCTGACAGCAATAAAACTAACCCTTTCTGGCCAATTCAAAACTTTAGACCTTGTGTGCCTCTCACTTTTTATAATTGTATGTCGTCCTCAATTTTTCCCAAGTTTTTACTGCTGAAGATACCTAAAAATTTGCTGTTGTCTGAATTTCTTTTCTGCTGTTCTACATCAGTCAAAATACCAAGATACTTGCCCTACATTAATGTAAAGGTTATCACACTACTTACCACATTGAGTAGTTGAAAATAAGCTGTTGGACCAAAAGGAAGGTGGTTTATAATCAAGCCATCTGGTACACCACGATGCTCATGAACCAACACAACATCTGTAAAATCGTGTGCGCGGCAAGTTTCAATGATTTCAGAAATAACCTGCAGGATTTGAAAGAATAAAAAAATTTAAATGTATGCTCTACTACGGAAAAGGAGCAAGCTTCAGAGCCAGGCAGGTATGTCCTTAAATTTGAAAGGTTGTCAACAGGTACCAACTCTTTCGATTAACACATTGCAAGAATAAGAAAAACACGACAATATCAAAAAGAACTAAAGCAGTTACACCTCAAAAAGGAGACAACATCACACCATATTCTGGAGTAAACTAGAAATAAATTGTAACACAACAAATGATAAACAATAGAAAACACACAATAATTAACATAGTGACTACACAGAACATCTTCCAATAACTCAATACGGGCAACGCATGGTTGATTCATAAGAAGTGGTCAAACAACATCACACAAAAATATATATATGCAAATAAGTTCAGAGTAGAGCTCCATCTAATTTCTTGTGTCAGCAGTTAGATTTCAATGACAGAGCTTTTGATGAGTCAAGTATTCTTTGAGAGGGAAAAAATTATCTCCATCTTTTATCCTCTTTCAGATTTTCTATTTTCCTTATCATTCAAAGGCTGTACTGCATATTTCTGGATTTAATTTGATCTCTTATATCTCAGATCTCCCGGTAAGAACACCAAAAACAAAACTTGGAAACAACCATGCAGTCCGAATGCATCATCAAGCAACTAAGTACAACCAAAAAGTGAGGAGAAAACTAAGCAGAAAAAGATAGGCAAAACGGTCCACCAACCTGGCCACCACGATTCATTTGTTGTGCATTGGGAAAAACAAGTTTCAGCTCCTGCAACAACAGTGTCATTGAACAATAATCAAAACCAGCCTTGCATGATACCCACCAAAATGACACAAGAAGTGCAGCTAGAAGAATAAAATTATATGATGCGAAAAGAAAGAGGCTAGGCCAACCTTTGCAAATTGTATCAGTGAAGCACTCGGATCCCTGGAGGTAGTTAGCAAATTTTGGGGTCTCTTTGTGTGTTTACATACTCATCATCAATATGTGACATTGGGACTAGGATTCAGAAATAAAAATCATGAAGAATCAACAGCATACCCAAATGAAAAAACAAAAATTACATGTTCGAGCTTCAAACTACTGTCCAGAATATGATAAATTACCAAATACACATGAACTTCAACACTTTGATACATAAACATGAACTTTCACATATACATTATCATATATCAAAGAATTTCCGTAGACCCATACCGGCAGTGTTTCCGTCCTCCAAATCGATATCTTGACGAAGGGCGGCTTCCTCATTCCGAAGCTCAGTGGGTATTGGTTTTCCCTCTGCAAAAAAACAAATGTCCCAAAATTGTTAGCAATTCACTGACCCCAACACCAAAATCCAACGTAGGAATGAAGAAAACAAGTACAAAAGAGAGAGAACCTTCTATAGCTTCCCTGATCTTGCGCTTCTTCTCATAGAGCAACCGTTGTTTGCCTTCTAAGTTCTTTCTGTACAAGTACTCCCTCGTTAACCTCTTAATTTTTGGGGGCAGCATACTTGCTCTCTGTAACAGAACCTTATACGATGCCGTTTAGCAAGAGCAGCAGATTAGATGATGCCTAGTGAGATAGTCTCTTGCCTCTTCGTGTGAGCCTGTGACTGTGAGAAGGGAACCTTACAAAGCAACGAGAGAGAAGAACATATGGAGAAAGAGAGTAGGAGTTTACCGCTTTGAATGGTAAGCATGTAATTACACAAAAGAGATGACCTTTTTTTGTGCGGAGAAATTGTAGGATGGTAGTACGGTAAGAAGGCATACTTGCCTCCTACCCTCCCTTATAAGGAGATATTCCTTCTTCTTGAATCCTATTCAAGGTCTAAAATATCGTGATATCGGAAATATCGGTAGGCTAAAAACACGGAAATTTCGATGGAAATATCGGAATATTATCGATATCGATAAAAATTGATAAAAACCACGAAATTTGTAAGAAAAACTTGGAAATTTTATTGAAACTTTGCAGGATGTTATTTAGTCAATTATCTATTAGTTTATCATAAAAAATTGGAAGGAAATGCATTACATGATGGATTTTAACTGATTTAAGTTGATATAGCGAGCTGGCAAACACTGTGAGGTGTAGAAAATATGTAGTAATTAATGAAAAAAGATTAAACACACCATAATCATTTTATATATAATGAATTAGTACAATATTTTTTACACTTTATACAATGCATGATAAGATAATGTATCAACATCACAAAAAGAAAATTTTCTGCACACATGTCACAATACTATTAACAAGATGTAGAAGCTCTAACTTATAGGGAATGAGGGAAGTATTTTCCTCGGTATAAATTAGAGTGCTGCTATTTCCACACATCTGTCATATCGTTCCACCCACCATTATCTTCTCACTCACTATATAAATTTTATAGAAAATTAGTTAAATACCCATTCCTAGACATAATTCTATAAAGAAACCCAATACATTCAAGTAATAAACAACCCAAATAAACCCAAAAATTAATAGTTGTTGATTTCTTAAATTCAACAGTTATGTTTGATTACTGTTTTGCCCTTTTCTTTGTCTATTAATCAACTCAATCTTCATCAACGAGCATTTAGACTTTCTTCGTCGTCAACAATGGCGAGGTTCATAGCGAGCTTTGCTTCTAGCCTTTTCTCCAATTCCAATTCTCCATTGTATCTTCATGTCTCCACCACAGCCATCGCCGACGCCATCGTCGCAACCTGCCGCCGATTCAACCCGCCGAAAATTCCATCTCCAATTTCCTTCCTCCATCCTCCTCGGACGCTTCAGTTAACGTACCACATCCTTCTTCACCTTCGGCGCCACTGCAATCATCTTTGTCTTAAATCTCCAGCGGCCGACGACACGCCTCCAATTCCTCTCCAGCACCGTCGAATTCCGAGCGACATCAATAGCAGCAACCTCCGACGGAGATGGAGCTAAGAACTCCTCTGGAGGAATGAGCCCGACAAAGAAGGCAGAGATCGTTGGATAACATTCGTCGATCTCGGACGGAGATGGAGCTAAGAACTCCTCTCATTACTGTTCTTGGATTTAGATTCTCAGTGATCTAGGTTATTTGTGGAGAAGTGGCTGCAGCTTCTTCCTAAAGTTACTGAAGAGGTATATCCCAACATTATGTGCTCTTTCTTGAACAGATAGTGTAATATGATTTGGGGTTCAATAATGTTGTTTGTTTGGTATATAGAGATAAACTAAAGCATCTTGTTTAACTATTTTTTTGCTGATTTATGACTTCAAACCTTCTTATATGCATATAATTAACATTGAATGGAAGCCTTTGTAGATATAGTTTATTTCAACGACTAAACTTATAATGGACTCCGTTATGATCTCTTGTTTTCAGCTTTATGAGGTTGATATGCATTTGGAAGAACTCCGAGAAATGGTTGTTCAGAAGTGCATGTTGTTCAGTAACATTGTATCTTAGTTTAATATGTTTTACATATGCATGTTGATGCAATGAATAAAAATTTATTTGTAAAATATGTATTATTGATGTGTGTATGCATGCTATGGCCATGTGTGAGTGCATGTGGATAGAAAGAGCGACTCTGTGTGGTTTTTGGCATGAACAGAGTTGCATATGAATGCTTCTCCAACAACCATATCTTATCTTGAGAACATTGTTTCAGAAAAATGTCGACTGAAGAGAAGAGAAAACTTGGGGTAGCCCTTACCAGATTGTCGCCTGAAGATATCAGCAAGCGTTAGATATTGTTTGCACAAAATAATCCAGGTTTCCAGGCTACTGCTGATGAGGTGGACCTTGACATTGATGCTCAGGTAATCATTTTCATTATTGATCAATTGGGGCTGATACACACCAATGCCAGGTAATCATTTACATTATGCGCAAAAACACTGTTTAGTGTTGACTTGGTTTTGATATTTGGTACTGTTTGGATTCTTTGTCGTACCTATTATGCAAATGAAATGATATAGTTGTTAACTTTAGTAAGTGGTATGAACAGTTTGTTATATTATTCATACCCTGCAACTGAGTTGACTTTTATGACATAATATTAATAGTGTACTTCTATGACATAGTATTAACATAATTTCAGCAACCCATGCCTATATTTGCTCTATATATAGATGTGCTCTTGAAGTTTATGATATGCATAATGTGATTTTTACTAGGAAGATAGTTCTATTGACATAGTATTAACAATGTACTTTTTTTTTTTTTTTTCTTGTAGAGGTATTTCCTTAAGCCTTTGCAATTGTTTCTGGTGAAACTATGAACAATTGGATGTGGTGTTTCTACAAAGGATATCGGATGTCTTGCTGGGCCTTTTTTGGTTTTTTATTTTTTTTGAATTTTTTGTATGAAATGGTAAATTAACAACGTACTTCTATGACATGGTATTAACAATGTACTTCTATGATATGGTATTAACAATGTACTTCGGGCTGTTGGGCTTGTTTTGAGTTTTTTTAAAAGTTTTTGTGCTAGGCTTGTTTTAAGTTAATCAATGGCAGTCATGTAATTTATGGGACTTCAACACTCATTTCTTATGTATAAATGGTTTTTGGGTATGTTCTAAGTGTATTTCATGTGGGGTTTTTTCTTATTTATAATTTCAACCCCTATTTTGGGTAAACTACTAAAGCTTTTTAAACACAATCTATTTTGTCCACCCACTAATATTCCTAAATACCCATTTAATTATTACCTCATTCCCTCTCTCCTTTTATCTCTCTAACGCCCACACACACACAACTCTCTCTCTCTCTCTCTCCTCTCCTCTCTCTCTCTCTCTCTCATGTTTACTATACAACTAACTAAAACTGTTTTTTGCTGTATCTTTTGGTGTTGTTGGTAAATATGGATTCTGTTAATATAATCATATTTATGCTCTTAGCTTCATAGTATTGTAAAATAAACTCTTTCTCCAAAGTTATCCAAAGGCCAGAAATCTACTGAACTTTGTAGTAAAAAGATATAAAACACCCTTGCAAAACACATGGAAATGTCAAGAGTACAGAGCCAACGATAAGGGAAAAAACAACAGTACTCGCCCAATTCCACATGTCTCACCCTCAAGTTTGTTAAAAGGCCAAGTTCAATCATCATCACATGCTACTGTTTTCTCTAGTTATGACAGTTAGACCTTTTTTCTCTTTCTCTTTTCCTTAGTCCTTTTAAGTCATTTTATAATAGGGTTAAATTGTCTTTAAAAGTTCAAAGATAAGGTGGATGGGAAAATAGGACAGGTGAGTGGAAATAGTAGCACTTTTCTTTTAAGAGGGAAATATCAACCATGTGGTCTACTCATGTACAAGTTATATGACGTAGCTATTGGGTTGGGCTTCCGAAATTTTTGTAAAAAATCACTTATCACCCTCAAATAAGCAATGCAAATACGTACTTAATATTTTATAATCTCTCTTTTTTTTTTTTTTTTTGGGGGGGGGGGGGGGTCAAATGCATTTAGTTTTAACAATAATTCAAAAAATTTCTATAATTAACTTCAAATCACAACTAAAAGGGATTAAATTTGTAAATATTTTTCAAGAAATGTTCAAAATCATGTTTGTTGAATACAATTTTAAACCGATATTCTAAATTTTCTTCTACCATTGAGGTTCTTAAAACAAAAAAAAACAAGACTTGTACACTTCATTCATGTTATAACTTGGGGCATGCATGGCTCATAGAAACAAGGGTTCAATATAATGTGCAGAAGAGGAAAATGTATACCAATTAACAAGTATTTGATGATTGTGTACAGAAAATCACATGGACAAAATTCCTTACATGCATTATTTTGCCTTAAAAGTAACTAGATTGAACGTGCAATAGTTCTAGTTGCGCCAGTAATTTCGCAGTCGTTGATTTCAATCTGGGGTCACCCTGCTGGGCTAGATCAATGAGCACCACCTGAGCAGATTCCATAGTTTACTCTGTGTTCCTCAGCTCCAAATATCTTCTCCAATATCCACAGTGCTTTCTCTTGAGCCTTGATGCCCCTGATTCTAGAACCTTTATGATGGCTGGAATTCCTGACATTTTGGCTATGCAATTGCTCCATTTCCCACATTTCATCGTGCAAGAGTGTCACGAGGGCGCTCAGCGCAGCTTCATCTGCTTCCCTCTCCTCACCTTCCAGTATTTGGATTATTGGAGACACAGCACCTGCCTTGACCAAACAAAATGTGCTTTTCACAAAGCAGTAGCCATTATGAACTTCACAAAAACCATCTGCAGAAGGAGGAACACATGACCACCTTGATTTCCTTGACTTACTTAGAGATGACGAATTCTGCGATAATTGAGCTAGCGACGTAGCAGCCCTGCATTTAGTAACCGGTGATCCACTCGAGAGTAACTTAACAAGCAAAGGAATTACCCCTTGTTCTGCTGAATAAAGCTGTAATTCTTATCAGAAGGATTCGTGAACCGAATCAATGGCCTGTAACGCTTTCTTCTAACCAGCATGTCGTCTCTTTTGAAACGTCAGATCTTGAAGTCAAAATGGATACCATAATGGGCACCAAATTTGCTTTCTTTAACGTATCTGTGAGTTTTTTGTCACTATTGGGAAGATGGCTAAGTATGCCAACTGCAGCAGCCTTTCTCGCTGTCGAATGTTGATGATGAGATAATATTGATGAGTGTGTTTGATATAGGTTTCCTTAGTTGGTCTGTCAACTCTTCAGCCAAATCTTTAGAGAGAGTGTAAAGCAGATTCAAGGCACTGCTCCTGATTTTAATGTTAGTTTCCATCAGGAACGGCAGGAGAAGCTGAATTGCACCATGTTCTTTCATCTTTCTTCTAACTTTGCCTGCTCTGGAATGGGAGGCAATACTATTAAGTGCTTGTAATAGGTGATTTTGAATAACTGGACTTGTGAGATTTAAAAGTGAGAGCATCTGCTGAGCCACATCTGGGTTAACAAGAATAGATTCGGATTCAGCAATCTTTGCAAGAATCGCTGATGCAGGCTCGCGAAGATTCATAAGCACTGATGTCACAGAGAAGAGGAGCTGAAGCAGAGATGCTACGATGCCCGAACTGATCAACCGGTGGACATTTTCTGTCAGGTTTGACAGATTTTGCAAGGCACTTAAAGCAGATAACTTGGCTTCGAGCTTCCCTATGCTAAACATTCTGACAAGGGGTTCGATTGCACCATCTTCTCCAAGGGAAGCTCTACTTTGATCTGTGAGCTCCATCCTCGAGAGTGCTGTTGCCATCAGAATCTTACTCATGTCAGAACCTGCAAACACATAGAGCGCATAGTTTATTAAGTGCCCTGGAATTTGCAGGACCGAAGGAGGTTGAAACCTTACCAAAACGAAAAGGGAGGTTAAAAGATCATGTTCTATGCATCATTGACAAAATAAAGTTGGTCTATATGCAGACACTTACTGATGTGCTAAATGGCTCAACAGTATGATATCTACTGAATCTAAGGACAGGGTATCCTATGAATTTTTCAGTTCAGCTTTAACTATGATGTTAAGACCACAAACTTAAGGTCAAATTCAAGTTAAATGTGAATTAGGGATCATCATTTTGCTATATGAACCACAGATAACATATCAGTCATTTCCATCTATATGGAAGTTTTGTAAGTTTTATATTGATAATTAACTGCGGTTAGATAAATTCATGCTATTAAATAATTCTAGAAAGCTCATGATCCAACGTTAAGTTAATATCACAATCATGAAAACCACATAATCATCAAAGAGAAAAGAGATGCAAAAGTGAGAGGAAGCTTTTTGATCACCTTCGTTTAGGTACTGCACTAGTGGCTTAAAGTAACCAGCCTCTGCCATATGAAGCGCATTTTGAGTGTTGCTAGACAATGCATTCAACAACTTCCCTGCATGATGTGAAGCAACAAGGTCATCCCCATTTAGCGAGGCAACCAACATAACTATACACCCTTGAATCCGCCCAAGCCGCCGCCTGACTGACTGAAGATCTGAGAGATCCAGCAACAGCCCCACAGCTTCTTTTCTTTCTTCTTCATCCCGTACCAAAGATTTCACAACTGCGGACAAAAACCCAACATCTGCCATCTTCTCCTGCACGCTACTTTACAATGTGAGATAACCAATTACCAAGAAAATCCCAAATTCTAAATTCAAGATTGATATGAAGAAGAAGAACAAATTACCTTGTTATCAGCATTATCTGAAGCAAGCCTTCTCAATAATTGAACTATACATAGCCGGTTTTCTGATTTACTTGAACTTAACCGATTAAACAGAATCGGAATAACACCTTCATCACTAATCCATTCACTGCTAACCTTTTTGTCCCCAATCAACTCATTCAATTCCAAAAGAGCGAATTTGAGCTGTTCATCATCACCACACTTTATTTGCAAAGAAATTTCATCCATACCAAAACAAACCCTTTTCTCCTCTTGGATTTCCTCTTCCACTTCAATCTCACTAACAACCCCAGAATCATAACTAGTACTTGCAATTGAGCTCATATCAAACCTGGTGTTCATCAAATCTTTATGTAACACTCCAATCTTGTCCTTCAAATCTGTGGACACTTCTAGACTGGCCAAGAGCACTAAGCCCAATGACCTCCCAAGATCGTGAACCACATCCTCCACTTGTTTGATAAATGATTTTGTCCCTTGGGTTTTGAGTAAAACCTTGGCTCGCTTAAGCTCTGACCCAAGAGACTCCACAGCCTTTCTCACTGGTGGGTGGTCCTTAAACTTAATGATGTTGTCCATTAAACCATCAAGAATTGGAACTAATTTCTCAACCAATATTTCAAATTCAGCCAGAATTTCTCTTTGGGTTTCTGAGTATTGAGCCAAAGAACTGACCTCAGTGACCAATTCTTTCATCTCTATCAAAAGCTCTGAAAAGCTTCTCTTCTCCATAGTTGTCATTGCCCTCTGTAAAGAAACAGAGCAGATTAAGAAAGATATATATATCAGAAAGAGAGATGTATCTATATATATATATATATATAAGAGAACAAAGGAGAAAGTACAAGGAAAACAATAAGAAATTATTGGTAACCTGTCGGGCAAAAATCAAAGTTATCGATCCACTTGTGGGTTCTGAAAACGTGATGATCAAAAAGCCAAAGCAAAAAAATAATTTAAAACAAAACCAAAACTGCTGTTTCTTCTATCTTCTTTGGCCGTCTTGAAGAGAAAATTGGCGAGTGAAAGAAGGGTTGGAAGTCTGCAGTTTGGAATTTTGTGAAGAGGCATCAAAAGGGTCATTGTCAAACTGCTCTGACTCGGTTTGCTATTGATTATTGTAATAATTATAATATCTTCCTGTTCTTGTTCTTCTTCGTCCATTGAAACAAAAATGAAAGTCAGGAGAACCAGTCAAACACTAGCAATAAATTCTCAGCCTGTTGTTTGTTCTTTTCTCTCTTTCTTTCCTTCCCATTTGCTTGCTAGTTTTGTTTACTTTTTTTTTTTATGTTTTCAAACTACCGGAGCTTTATATTTTAAGTTGCTTTGAACAGAATTTTGGATTCCTTGGTCAACTGCCGCATGTGTGGCTGCGTTGGTTCCAACTATCTTGTAGGTAAAAAGAACATTCTGGGGTGTGGGGAACTTGAGAGATAACTTTTGAGTTTGGACAAATTGGTTTGATTGTCCAAGTTTCTAGAAGGTGTGTGCTTTAGGAAAACTCACTGCATTTTCTGATATTGTGATTTGTGTGCTTATTTTTCAAAGTTTTGAAGAATTTTAAATTGCTTGCATAGCATTCACAATAGGTCACTCGTGAATATGATCACCCCTTGACCCAAAAAAAAATATGATGACCCCAACTGAGATTTTTTGGCATTATATAATATATATATATATATATATATATATATAAAGTGAGGGTATTCAAAGTTGTAACCTTTTAATAAAGTGGAAAGAAATTTGATTCAAACTAATAGCTGTTTGAGATTTAAATAAAGTGTTGCTAAACGAACCCTAAAATTAACTGAGTACACTTTACTGACAAACTATTTATTGAATCGCTAATCTATCCTAATATAAAATGACCAAAAAGAATAGATTGAATTGTGAAATAAATATAATTTTAATAAGTACACCTTACTCACCATATTCAATCCTAAGCAAAAAACCCCTACTTCCAAAAACCTAAACATAATAGCTGCCTATTTTGAGTTTAAATACTTGCTATCCCATATATAACCTGTCATTTTGAACAATATAAAATTATTTCCAGGAAGTTGATGAGTACGACATCTTTTACAGAGGAAATATGGAGAGCAATGGTTATTATAGTACTTATATTCAGAGAAGTGGGAAAAGCGTTATAGATGTGGAATTTTTTTATAAGCACGACACGTATGTTAATCGAGTTTTTCCAGTCCAAAATGTATGAATCAAATACTTTTTAACTAGATATGCCATAAAAAAGAAAAGGAAAATAATCAAGAAGAAAATTAGGAAACAATCTGTTTGTAATCAGGGCTGGATATTAACAAGGCCTAGTCTTCAATTGCAGGGATGAATACTCAAGAAAGTAAAGTGGTTGATTTAGCCATTTCGTTGAGTATTGGACTGGGGAGTTGGCGTTTGAAATACTTGGGGGTTCCACTTTAATCCATCGGCAACAAGGTGGGTTTGGTGGTTTGATAGTATTAGGCAGTCAGCTCTTGAATGGGTTTGGTGTTGTGTGATAGAGTGTATTAGGGTGTATCATGAGTATTTTTGGTAGTTAAATAGGGTATACTTAGTTAATTTTACATTTTGATTTAAAATTATGATGTACTTAGAACATGTTGTGTACTCAGTTAATTTTAGGGTTCGTTTAGTAGCACTCTTCAAATATCACAAAAACTAATAGCTGTTTGCATGTGGGATCACTGTAATTAGCAAGTTAAACCTTAAAGGGAAAAAAACGATATAATTGAGGCAAAGAAACGTTACAAGAGATCTTCAATTAAAATCTTGAATGATATCAAGAGGATTTCATACCATAAAAATGCGTCTTTTAAAGATAAACAAAACGAGCTAGTCTATGAGCCACCAAATTGGCATCTCTCTAAAAACAAAAACAATAGAAATATTACTCAAATTTGATAAGACACCCTGTAATCTTCAAATAAAAAAAAACCACCACAGCTAACCTTAATATCTTCGCACTAGCCAAGGATAGAAGTCATTGCCTCGTTTTTTAGCATAAGCTGTATAATATTTTTTTGAGTACACACGATTGGGGAAGAGGGGTTTACGCTCAAATATTTATTGGGTGCTTCGAATTTCTGCCTACATGAGTGAAAGTGGAAGAGCTCAACTAACTGAACTATACTCGATTAGCACATATGCTGCCTAATATAAACACAAATAACGGAAGTAAATTCTATTTTGGACAAACCACAGCTCATTCCATTGAAGTCTTGAGTTTGAAAATAGAAGTTTCTCAATTATTGGACTTGTTCATATTATTAATTAGGGTATGGAATTTGCAGGCTTCATTAGGGGAAAAAAAGAGAGAGTATATACCAAACCATAAGGGGTCAGTCAATAAAGATTTTGTGTTTATTTATTATAGCGTCCAATTTATAATTAGTGATGTATCATGGTGTACTAGTCAAATTATAAGAGATTGACCAATGACATTTGATTTAGTAGCACTCAATTTTCACTTTCTTAGAAAAGATCGTGAGTTCGATATTCTCATGAACGACAATTGTTAAATTAAAAAAATTAAAAAAACAATACAAAATGCGTAATGTGATGTGAGAATTTTTTTGCCAATAGGACAAGCCTATATGACTTATGGGTTATAAACGATATTTTTCTTTGTCTATAACGAAATTATAGGATCCTTGGATAGAGAACTCTATGATGATGTGTGTATAGGGTTTAGGGTGACTCTTCATTATGAAAAGCTAAAATAAAAATGGCAGTTGAGTCAGGGTGTTTCTTTTTGTGGCGAGCTGCACGCAATGCATCTTTGAAGCTTCAATTAAAGTTGAACTTTTAAACATGTGCAATTTCTTTTTTAGTAAATTTAGGTTTTAGCCACAAAATAACTTTCACTTTGGAAAAAAACCAAAACTTTTCCAAAAAAGACAGATAAATCCCTCAACTTTCAAACCAAAGACTTGCAAATGTAAAGGATTTCTTAGGAATCCCAAAATAAATAAGGGCATTTTTGTCCATTTTGGCTTCTTTTAAAAACATTTCTCTCCTTCGGCCTTTTCCAAAATTCCCCTTATTTTTTTCTGAGCAAAAACATGGGCAAATTTATTTAGTAAAACTTAAAAAAAAAAACCTTTATGAAACATGTAGATTCTTTCCTTCTCGTTTTGCTTTGCTCCATGTGAGAATGGACTAACTTTTTCTGCGTTTCTTTTTGGTTCCCCTCAACTTAATAACCAAATAAAGAGAGTTGAAATACAATATTGTTACATGAAAGAATCATATTGTAAACAGTTTTTAAGGCGTAGTCACTTATAATTGAAAGTATGACCTGAAAAGAAAAAAGATAGAGAACACACACAAACCATTAGGCGTCGGTCCTAATTTTTAAAAAAAATTAGTTTTATTTATTTATTTATATTTATTATAGGGTCCAAAATGGTGAATTTATAAAGTACGAGGAAAATTGAAATTTTCATATATGTCTTCTTTTTTGGGTTGCGTTGTTAGGAATCAAATTCTTGAGAACTTATGTACAGTCAGTCGTCTTTTTTTATGTTGAAAATACTAATGCCCGTTTGTGACAAAAAGATCCAAAAGGTTCTAGAAGAATCATTATTGGTGGAAGAACTTAGAGTTGTGGAGAAAAGTATAAGGAGGTGGAGCATGATGGCTAAACAATGGCCACAAAAAGATAGAAGTTTCTAGGCGAAGCCACATACTTGTCGCTGGAGTAAGAGACTAAGTCGGTGGAACTTGGTGATGTCGGCAAAGATGCTTATAAATAGACATGCAACCACAATGAAATGTGGAGTCAACTAATAGAACTCCCAAACTATATGAGAGATATAAGAGAGCTAACCAAAACTAGTTTAAAGGAGCCAACAAGAGAGTCTCCCAAACTAAGCTATGTTGAGGAGCCAATAAGCTCACCAAGCTAAGAGAGAGTGTGATGGCCAATAAGCCAAAAGCTATAAGGAGGCCAATTAGCTTACACCAAGCTATGTACTATTCTCCTCTAATATAATAAAATTAATTTGTTCAACTATTGTCCTATTGTCTTAAACCCTTCACACATAAACCAATAATGGTATCAGAGCAACACCCTTCACCTCCTACAATTCCAACATTTTAGAACCAGTGAAACCTATTGTGGTGGTGGTTAACCGGTTAAAATTGGCCCAAAAAATTCATGTGGTCGACCTCTTCTTCAATTCGTCTTCTTCAAACTCTTCTTCAACTCGTCTCTTCTGCAACAACAAAAAAATCGTTTCTTCAACTCCCTTTTTACAACTTCTCCCTCTTCTTTTTCATTATTGTCAAAAACCCCTATTTCTAGGGTTTAGCAATTTTTGTAATTTGATTTCGGGTATATTTTTAGGATTTAGCATTTGGGGTTAATAATTGGAATTAGAATTGGGTTCTGTTAAAGGAAAGAAAATAAGTCAAATGATTTAATATTGAGTGATTGTAGAATCTAAAATAAGTTATTTCTCATTGCTTCTAGTTATCTTTTAATATAATCTCTAAAACCACATTCTGTAATTTTAAACCTTAAAGGGACATTTTTTTTGTTTGTTGAAAAAAAAAACGATATAATTGAAGCAAAGAAATGTTACAAGAGATCTTAAGTTAAAACATCATGAATGATATCAGGAGAATCTCTATACCATAAAATGCGTCTTTTAAAGATAAAACAAAACGAGCTAGTCTATGAGCCACCAAATTGGCATATCTCTAAAAACAAAAACAATAGAAATATTACTCAAATTTGATAACACACCCTGCAATCTTCAATTTAAAAAAAAAACCCACAGCTAACCCATATATTTTCGAATGAGCCAAGAATAGAAGTCATTGCCTCGTTTTTAGCATAAGCTGCATAATTTTTTTTTAAGTACAAACGGTTGGGGAAGGGGGGTTTATGCTCGAATATTTATTGGGTGCTTTGAATTTCTGCCCACATGAATGGAGGTGGAAGAGCTCAACCAACTGAGCTATACCCCACTGGCACATATGCTGCATAATATAAACACAAATAACATAAGTAAATTCTATTTTGGACAAACCATCAGCTCATTCGATTGAAATCTTGAGTTTGAAATAGAAGCTTCTCAATTATTGGACTTGTTCATATTATTAATTAGTGCATGGCATTTGCAGGTTTCATTAGGGAAAAAGAGAGAGTATATAACAAACCATAAGGGGTCAGTCAATACAGATTTTTGTGTTTATTTATTATAGCGTCGAATTTATAATTAGTGATGTATTATGGTGTACTAGTCAAATTATAAGAGATTGACCAATGACATTTGATTTAGTAGCACTCAATTTTCACTTTATTTAAGAAGATCGTGAGTTCAATATTCTCGTGAAAGACAATTGTTAAATTTAAAAATAAAAAAATAAAAAACAAGAACAACCATGTGATGTGACGTGAGAAATTTTTTGCCAATAGGATGAGCCTATATGACTTATGGGTTATAAACGATATTTTTCTTTGTCTATAACGAAATTATAGGATCCTTTGGTAGAAGAACTCTATGATGATGTGTATAGGGTTTAGGATGACTCTTCATTTTGAAAAGCTAAAATAGAAAATGGCAGTTGAGTTCATTTCCAACGAGCAGGGTGTTTCTTTTTGTGAAGAGCTGCACGCAATGCATCTTTGAAGCTTCTATTAAAGTCGAACTTTTAAACATGTGCAATTTTTTTCCCGAGCAAAAACATGGGCAAATTTATTTAATAAAACTTAAAAAAAAACCTTTATGAAACATATAGATTCTTTCCTTCTCGTTTTGCTTTGCTCCATGTGAGAATGGAGTAACTTTTTCTGCTTTTCTTTTTGGTTCCCCTCAACTTAACACAATTATACGACCATGGCATCATGATCAACTTAAGAAAATAACCAAATAAAGTGAGTTGAAATACAATATTACATAAAAGAATCATATTTTAAACAGTTTTAAAGGTGAAGTAACTTAAATTATAAGGCGTCGGTCCTAATTTTTTATTTTTTTAGTTTATTTATTTATATATTTATTATAGGGTCTCAATAAGTGGTGAATTGATAAAAGCACGAGGAAAATTGAAATCTTCTGATATGGAGTAGATGACTTTTTTCTTTTTGGGAGATTCACTATTATACACAATTTAGGAGCTCAAATAATAAAAAATCATTATATGAAATGGACTTTAGAAACATCCAAAGCCCATTTACAACGTAACAAAAAGTTTTTAACTTCTTTTAAATTACAAAACCACCGTTGATTTCTTCAAACAAACCCAACCCCAAAACCTCATAAAAAAGCCCAAAAAACTTAATAGGGCATCAAAGTAATTTAATAATCAAAATTAACAATAGGGCTAGCTATCATTTTTGGGTGTTTTTTTGGGTTTGTTTATAGAAATTAAATGGTGTAGAGTTTTTATAGTTTTAATTTTAAGAATGGGTATATGACTAAGTGCCAGTTTGGCATTGCTTATTTGGGGTAATAAGTGATTTTTAAAAAAATTTAGGAAGCCTAGCCTGTTTGGTAAATTGTGAGAAAATCACTTATTGTTAAAAATTGTTGTGAGAGAAAGCTATAAGGGAAAGTAGCTAATAAGGTGCTTTCATTTTCTGATTATGCAGGAATCAGTTTCGAAGAGGCGCTGTGTTTAATGATTATGCGGCAATTATTTTCTGATTATGCGAAAATCAATACCAACAACACTTTTAACAAAAGTTTACCAAATGCCAAATTGCTTTCTCTCACAGTAAATCAGACAAAGATTATTTTCACAGCACAGCAATGCCAAACTGGTCCTAAGTGCCCATTTGGCATTGCTTATTTGGGGTAATAAGTGATTTGTAAAAATTTTTGGGAAGCCTAGCCTGTTTGGTAAACTGTTAGAAAATCACTTATTGTTAAAAATTGCTGTGAGAGAAACCTATAAGGGAAAGTAGCTAATGAGGTGCTTTCATTTTCTGATTATACAGGAATCAGTTTCGAAGAGGCGCTGGGTTTAATGATAATGCGGCAATTATTTTCTGATTATGCGGAAATCAATACCAACAACACTGTTAATAAAAAGTTTACCAAACATCAAACTGCTTTATCACACAGCTGATTTCTCTCACAGCAAATATGACAACGATTATTTTCACAGCACAGCAATGCCAAACTGCCCTAAATATCTCTTTCTTTTTGGGCTGCGTTGTTAGGAATCAAATTCTTGAGAACTTATGTGGTACAGTGATTGCACTGGTGCAGTCAGTCGTCTTTTTTTAGAACAAATGAAACCTGTTGTGGTGGTTAACTGGTTAAAATCAGCCCAAAAAATTCACGCGCGCGACCTTCTTCTTCAAAGTCTCTTCAATTCATCTTCTTCAAACTCTTCTTCAACTCGTCTCTTCTACAACAACAAAAAAATCGTTTCTTCAACTCCCTTTCTGCAACTTCTCCCTCTTCTTTTTCATTATTGTCAAAAACCCTTATTTCTAGGGTTTAGCAATTTTTTGTAATTTGATTTTGGGCATATTTTAGGGTTTAGCATTTGGGGTTAATAATTGGAATTGGGTTCTGTTAAAGCAAAGAAAATAAGTCAATGATTTAATATTGAGTGATTGTAGGATCTAAATGTAATTAGCAAATAATCGGCATGAATATACCTAAAATAGCTATCTCTTTGTGTGTATAAAGTTCTTGTATCTGTATGAAGTTAAATATCAAAACTTCTCATGGTATAAGAGCACTAATCCTGGTGACTCTGCCCAAACACCTTCCACTACCAACACACCTTACAAATATATCTCAAACACCATTAACACAGCACCATGGTGTTAGATATATGCCCAGAAGCCAATATAGAATTGATAATTCTAAGGAAATAATATATAATAATCAAAGGGGAAAGAACGTTGCTTTAGATACATAACGTACACAAAGTAACAAGTCCATAGATTAAGATATAAATGGAAAGTGGTCTAAAGAAGTTAGATGCACGAGACCTTTCCATACATATAAATATCGTATCCTAAAATATTCATGGTAATAGGATCACCAATTGGACAATGGTGACTCGCAAAGACTGGTACACATTATATTTGCTCAATTGAGAGGATGACTAGTCTCAAGTCATTCGTGTAGAGACATTGAGACAGATGTGTGGGTGCTTTATAGAAGATGGAGTCCACTGAACGTGATCAACTCTAAAATTCTTGTATGGAAGTCTACTCACAAGTATCAAACAAAGAATTCTAAGTTGTGATAATGCAAATTAATCCTTAGACCTGAGACATCACAGTAGTCTTGTGTATATGTTGTTTTTCTTTGAGAGCACTATACAGTCATATCAAAATGATGTGACTTAAAGGTGTTCCTCAGGATTCTCAGCATGTACGCAAAGACAGGTGAATGTACAACAAGGAATCTCTGCTCATAGTAAGAAGATAGAATACTCTAAAGATATGATTCATGAATCTTTGGCCAAAGTATTGGATGGAAATTGAAACAAGAATGTTTGCAATTTCATCAAATTGAATCATATAATCTAGAGATGTCATATTAGGGATTTTGACACAAGTTTACCATATCCCGAGAATATGACATAGAGTATTGAATTAGAGAGGGTCGAATTGCATTGTAATCACAAACTGACTAGGTTCTCTAAATGAATTCTTTTTAACTTGGGTAGCCATGACATACTGCTAGGTATCACTCATGGCTTGTGAAAGCCCTGTAAAGACTAATTATAATTAGCCTTCGCTAATAGGGAGAATTGTATGGAGGGATACAATTCACACTTGATTCAGAGTGAATCATTCTTACCCACTGCCTTGCTAATTAGAACTTATAAGATCGCACACCGAAAAGGAATCGATTGGGAAATTATGAAGAGAATGAATGATTTTGTGACTTGGTCAAAGTCAATGTGAAAGTCAAAGGTCAAAGTCAAAAGTCAAAGGTCAAAGGTCAAACAATTGACCCGACACTTGACACAGTCAACTAAAGATGACCGGGACCAACACTTGTTAGACAAGTGAGTGATTGAATTAGTCGAGTCTGTGAAAATCCTCATTCTTAAAATGTTAATATTTTTAGTAAATATAAAATTTTAGTAATTATAGTAATATATATATTACTTTTATAATGGAATTTATGTTATTAATAAATAATTAAGTACTTTGTTATTTTCATTATAAAAAAATATTTTTATTTACTCAAGACGAAAGGAAGCCAATAATTTTTTGACATTTCATGATAAATATGACCATCATTCACTATGTGTCTCATATGTGCATTTGATATATGCATTCTTGTCTTTCTCCAAAGATCATTGTGTGGCATTGAAGTTTTCTATTGGTTTGAATGTTGTGTTGTCAAGACATATGGTGCCTTCATTAGTTAAGTGTGAATAGCAAGAAAACTTGTACAGCTTTACAATTGCTTGTGTCATTTAAGCAGGAGGTGGAACTTAAGTTTTTCCTCTTACTGACACATCATTCAGCATGCAATTGTTTAGTAAAATTGTTGATTGATATTTCAGCTTTGGCTTGAAGAAAAAGGTTGTTATATTATTATCCTTTTAAACCGCCAATTACTTCATCCAATAGAAGTAAAGGTATTGCCGACATTCCTTTAGTATAAATAGGAATTCAATTGTTTCATTCTGAAACAAACAACATGCATGGTTTGCAAGGGAAAACCATAAGAGTTAGAAAGAGGTAAATACTAGAGATAGAATTTGAGTATGGATGCGGTGGAAATTAGGGAGTCGTCTTACAGTTCTAGCAAAAGCTTTGGTGTCAAGGTAGGGGTTTCTTGGGGGCCTTTTTCAGAGATTGATTTAATTAAATTTTGTAAGCATTACATTGTACGTGGTACTGTTTGATTGACGTTCCTTGTATTGGGTATTTATATTCTCTTAACTATTTGAACAATGTTGGTACATTGGTGATATTCTGAATAGCTACATTGTTGTGGGATATATGGATATGTGAAATGCATAATTATATCATGTCATGGAAATAGTTGGAGAAGTTGGTTGGAGATAATAATGATGGAAAAGGGTAATGGATATAGTCTTTTGTGTAGTTGAGTCTAACTCTTGGCAGGTACCAGGTCTCAGGGATCCCACAGTGCACATGGTTTTTATTGGGTGATTCGGGACTGGCGAAAGAGAGTTAGACAAGATGACTAACAAAATGGGAATTATGGGACGGTTGAACTGGGTGTTAGTTCATATAAATGGGCATCCGGGACCAAGTGGTATAAGCATGATATGGGACATGCAGGTCTGCTTGTCCAGTTATATGAATTAACGGGATTAGGTGAAGAGCATTCATTATTATTAATAATGAGATATTTGGATGTGTAATTGTTTGTCATTTAATTTAATCAATTTCATGTAAAAAGGTTTATGTCCCTACCGAGCTGTGGTTTCGCTCACCCCCTAATAGATTTTGCAGGTATCGAACTTGAAAGCTAGAGCTTGTGATGATTTTGGCATATTTATAAGAATGTACTGTGTACATAGCTTGTGGATAAATAATGAACTACTCATTTAAAGTGAACTCTTAAATAGTTCTGACTTGTAAAAAATGTAACAAATTTCAAGAATTTCAGATGTTGTTATTTCCCCAAATATTCTTTGTGAGATATTTATTTATTCATTTAATTGTTTCTTTACATTTTAGTTATAGTTTTTATTAAATTATATTATTAAGGTGTGAATCATGACTTAACCCAAGGTTACGTAAACCCGTGGGTTGGGGCGTGACAGAGTCACTAGAGTAATTAAATTGATTAGATTAATTTAATTATTCAATTAAAGTTATGAAACTTTAATTAAAGGTCCCATATGGCTTGGAAATTCAAAAAGGATTTGACCATATAGACTTAGGCACATATGTGACACATTATAGGATTAATGTGTTGGGCTAAGATAGCAAAAGATGACACACAAAAGGGGGGTGTGGTTACACTAGGGTTTGGGGTTTGTCACTCTTGTGACATTTTTGATCCTATAAGTGTGTAGCTATGGAATCCTATCATCAAAGGTTTTCAAGTTGGTGAAATTGGAAGAGAGAAAACATCAAGCTCTCTCTCCCTAACCCCTTCAATCTATCACATCAAGTGAGGGTGCTAGCACCACTCTTCACTTATTGTCTACTCATTCTCTCATCCCATTCAATCCTTGGTGAAGAGCTTTGGGGAGATGCATATCTTTGTACTTATTTGGAAAGCTGCAAGGTGAAGAATCAACATGAAAGGGAGAGCCAACAACAAAGGGGCCACTCCCTCTACTTGAACACCATTCTTGGTTTCAAGATTTGCTCCAAGGGTATAAACATCTTATCTTTCTCTCAAATAGGATTTAGAGAGTCTTTGGTGCACACTTTCATAGACTTATAAAAATTGGGACCAAATGGGACTTGCATGAATCCCTAGTTTATTTAATGTTTCCGCTCTTACTTTGATTTCATATTAGATATGGCTTGCTAGGTGATTTATACTCTCAAAGTTTGGTTGTAGAGTTTTTTAGAAATCTCTACGCAACACCATTTCCACAATATTCCCTTCACATGGCTGAATCAAAATCCACAGAGCCCGTACTCCGAAACTGTTTCACTAGCATAACTGTAGCTAATGTCCTGCGACGGCCCATTATGGTTACGATACTGATAACTTTGACTACCTGAAGACATATTCACAGCTGCGTTATACTCGAATGCAAGTTTCTTTGAGAACAATTACGCTTTGTGTGTCCATATTTGCGACACAAATGACATTGTTGACGCTTATGCGTTCCACCTTAGCTTCCTTAAATGTCTTTTGTCCTAATGATATTTAGATTTTTCACAATATTTTGAGAAGGTTGCCCAACACTACCCAATTTAAGACATGTCTATTTTTCCTTTTCCGTAAGCCTTCACATATTCCCTTCCATCTACTAAACTCATTCGTCAAAATGGCATAGCCATATGCACTCTTCAATACATAAAAACAAACTTTATTTGACATAGAACTTAAACTGCCGTACCTCTTTATTTCTACAACTTCTTTGCTAGTGCCTTTGTCCATAATTTTGTTGGAAGCATTGCTTTAGGCACTGTCCATCTCTTTTTTTATGAGCGATGAAGGAATTTCATTAAGGTGCTCGCACTTCATCCCATAAAACAGGTGGCAACACTGGATGAGATCACGACTTTCATATTTCCGCCGCATTCACACTCTATCCGCACATTTTTCCCACCATGGTACACACAAGTCCAAATACTATGCGGTTCACCATATTTTGACAATATGTACACACGACCTCCAAAATTATGCATCTCCTTATCATAGGTAAATGTCGAACAAGTTTCGATCTCATAATGTACCAATACAAAGCACCTATGTGTGTAAATCGGAGAAGTTTGATGCTCGAGTTTTGTCAATGCAGTTTTAAGGACTTGTGTTGAGTACTTTGCATTGAAACCATCATTCGTCGTGGTATTCCTAAGACATAACATGACCCTATCAATTTCCAAAATGCATTCAAATAACTTAATGTCTTTCCTCATGTAATCCTTCAGATACTTGTTCAAAGACTTTAGGCATTGAGTGGTGCCCATACCACTGAAAAACTTTCCTCTAAGACATGATTTGACCCATGAGTCTTTTTTGCATGTATCATTTCCAACCATTTGCTCTGTTTCAGAGTACGAGCTTTTTCTCTCAAAACCTCCAATTTCTTCTCAAACTCGTCCAATGCAAATGGTTCCCAAAGATATGCTTGAAAATCTCTTAGCAGTTCATCAACCTTTAAGTTATTATGTGCATTCCTTGACACATGCCATGAGCAAAACCGATGGTTAGACATGGAAAACACATCATTAATGGATTTACGCATCGCCTCATCACCATTTGTCAATATTGATATTGGCTTTCTAGTTTCATGGACGCCATGAATGACTCCAATACCCACTTGTAAGTTTCAAATGTCTCGTCAAACAATAATGCGCAAGCAAACCTTACAATGGATCGATGGTTGTTCGTACCAACAGACAACACTACGGGCTTGTCATATATATTTATTTTGTACATATTGTCGAATACGATGATGTCTCCAAAGGCAATGTAATCCAAAAGTGAAGTGGAGTCCTTCCAATGTAATCTCGAATACGTATTGTCGTATTATTTTCATTTCTCAAGCCTTCTTTCGAACAACACCACCGTCTCCTACTTACTTTCTCTTCTGTATTACGAACCAATATATCATTTCTCATGCTAAATCCAATTGATGTCGCATAACTCATATAATATTCTTCCGCTAATTCTCTTGTTTAAACTTCTTTCCCATAACATCTTATCTCCTCGATATATTAATGTCAACACCATTATAATCATTACTTTGACTAACTGAATGTTCGATTGACATATGCCACTCTCTGTTGTTGTTGCCTCGTGATTCGACCTTTCACAACCACCGAGATACCCCGAATCACTACAACCAACCATTGATGTCCCTATGCCCTTACCTGTCTTAGCAGACCACTTCATACTTGAGTAACATAAATTCAAACTAAAATTATATATAGTCTAAGTGCTAACATACTTGTTCCTCAATTCAAATAAATGAATAATCTTAACATATAATTGCACATAGTCACGACAATAATATTGCACACAAAGATAACTGCTTCACAACAAAAAAACATGCAATTGCATGAACTAAGACTTCACCGCGTCGTCTATGAGACTGGGTTAGTTTTATCCCTCACTCATGTGCTTATTAATTAACAAAAGGTTAAACAACTCATCAAGTCATTTAATCTCAGCTCTTGATTTTTAAAATGAAATATGAGCCATTGGATGAGTGACTGCACTGGTACCACCAATGTACCACAGAATTTTCCCAAATTCTTAACTCATTTTCTTACACTTCTTCACAATTAGACTTGTTAATGGATTGGATTTTGATCCAAATTATAATTAATGGGAGATTGTTGAGATTTGATAACTTATTAACTTAACAAATAAATGTAAACATCTACTGAGGCATGCGTGTAGCTGTAACTTTTTTCTTTGGGTAATCTGCTAAATTGCCACCTGAACTTGTACATAACTCTCAATTTACCACCTTACCTTTTTTTTTTAGCGAATTAAGGGCTCGAATTAAAATTTATTATCAATGTTCCCCCCACCGTCAAAATTCGAACAATTCATCCATTATTCCGTCCATTTGACTCACGTTGACTCTTTTTTTAGGGTTATTTTTGTCACTCAGCGTGGATTGAATTACCAACCACTACTACAAAAAATGCAAAAGACGACGGGAATTCACCGTCGTGAATTTGGTTTTCAAACCGTCGTAAAATCGAGCGACATCTTTTGCAAAGTAAAACCACGACGCGAAATCACCGTCGTAGGTATTACAAACCACGTCATTAACAAAAAACAACCGACGTCTGTATACTGAAAAATGAACCAAAAAATTGTCCTGGAGAAGCATAGACGACATATTTTATACAACATACGTCGTGTAAAATTATACAACACGTCTTTAAATAAATAAAATATGACGTTATAAAATTATACAACGTCTAATATATTTTAATAACCGTCGTGCAATTGTATTGCCACTTCGTTTTTTCCATTAATATTGACGTGGAAATAGCGGTTAGGGTAAATCACCGTCGTTGTTGTACCAAACAACGTCATTTACAAAGAAAAACCGACGTCTGTACACTAAAAATGAACCAAAAAGTCCTAGGAGTAGAATAGACGACCTATTGTAAACAACACCGTCGTGTAA
>BJCG01002108.1:0-106853 GCA_005406145.1 Prunus yedoensis
TGACAATGAAGATAAGAGAGCAAGGTCTCATGAATCTAATTAACTATTTTACTTTCTCTCTATTTCATATTCATTGCACATAGAGTAGATATATTCCATTTCCAAATATATATAGGTAATATCCATAAAAGATTACATAAAATGATTAGGTTTTATGGGATTTCCCACACAATATATAGTGGAACAATATTATAGGTGGCCCTTTGAGCTCGGCTTAACTCATTTTTTAAGCGAGTTAAGAGCTCAAATTTAGCCCGAGTTAACATAATATAACATGCCCTAAGAGTGCATATCCCTAAAAGATTGGTCGTCCTTGTGAGGAAAGAAAATCAATCAACATTTTGAAGTACACCAAATATAATAATTGGAACATCTTTCTATTTAACTATAAGATTGTAAACGTTTAGGACCAAACTTTAATGAAACAAACGCTAGGTATCTCATAAAAAGATGTGAGCTGCTAACGAGATTTGTTAGCCCGGCACACCAAATCTCAAGCTCGGGTCATTTTAACAAGGGGAGAATTGCACTTAGACTCCTTGAAGTTTGGTATAATTACAGTCAGATCTCACATGTTTCATATATTACAATCACACCCCTTGTGTTAGTTAATTTTAACGGGAAGTGGTAGTTGACTAGATTTTAACAAATGAAATGTCTGTTCTAACCTTTCTACATAAATATTAACAAAATACCATAATCAATTTAGAAATAAGCAAAAACGTTAAAGCTTAAAAATAAATAATAAAAACTCCCAAAACTTGAGTCTTACCCGATCCCTCCGCATCCCGCACCCAGTAACCATCCCATACCATACCACCCCTTCGTACTCCCCGGTGACATGTCCTCTCTCTCTCTCTAGAGTTGCAGATATCAGTGTCCCACTCCCTGGCTAATATGAGAGGATGGATGAGAATATCTGATTCTACCCATATGGTTGATATCTCCATAGCATGAGCGAATCTGCCGTCCTCAAATTTGGTGTCCCCTATGTCCCTTCCTTATTTGCTTGACACATGTTCCATTATTTAACTCCAAATCTAACGTGTTAACTCTAATTCAAAAGTAAAAATAAAAACTGAAAAAAAAATTCAGGAAAAGACCCAAATCCTAAGCTTATGAATCTCAATTTGAAGAGCCAAAAAGATCGAAAGTGGGAGGATTGAGACCCCGTTTGTTTGGCAAACGTGTTGTCAAAGTAGGAATTGAGAAAGAGAAGTAAGAGAGAGAGAGAGATACGGGCGGTGGGTGTGGCTGTAATGGTTGGGTGTCTTGAGAAATTTTTTGGTGGGGGAGGAAGACTGTTTATAGATTATGAGTTAGAATTGCTATGAGATTTGTTTGGTTGGGTTTTTGATTGGTTTACCTTTGATTTTTTTCGTAATTAAAATTGTAGGTGTTGAACTGCAACAGAAAATGGAAGAGATTGGTACTTCAATTGCATCTAAAATTGTAAAAAACCAGTGGCACTAATTGGGAGACAACTCAGCTATCTAATTTACTATGATTCAAACATAGAAAGTCTAAAAGATGCGCTCAAAAAGCTTGATGACAAGAAAAATGATGTGCAAAGATCTGTGGATGCTGCAAAGAGGAATGGTTTTACCATCAAAGATCAAGTTCAAAGCTGGCTGGAGGATGTAAGCAAAACATTTCATGAAGCGCAAGAACTTGAAACCAAAGTCAACACGCAAAGGCAGTGTTTGTATGGATTGTGCCCAGGTTTGAAATCACGGTATTCTCTGAGTAGGAAAGCCAAGAAGATTGCTCAGCGTGTCCTTGATCTCAAACTAGACGAAGGACTGAGTAATAATGTTGCCAATCCTGCACCTCTGCAACAGCTAGGGTCAATAATCTCTAGTGAAGGTTTTAAGGGTTTTGAATCCAGAAAAGATGTCATGAATGATGTGCTTAGTGCTTTGAGGAATGAAAAGACAAGAATAATTGGGATTTGCGGGATGGGAGGTGTGGGTAAAACCACAATGGTGAGAGAAATCATCAAGAGATTACAAGGAACGAATAAGTTGTTTGATGATGTTGTGATATCAATTGTCTCCGCAACTGTAACATTAGGAAATTCAAGCTGAAATTGCAGAGGGCCTCGATATGAAATTGGTAGAGGAAAGTGAATCTATAAGAGCACAAAGGCTACATGAGAGAATCAAGCAGAAGAAAATTCTGATTATATTAGATGATGTATGGTTAGAGCTTAAATTACAGGATGTAGGAATCCCTTTTGGTGTTGGACCTACAACTAATCAAATTCATGAAGGGTGCAAAATTTTGTTGACATCTCGAAATGAAGAAGTTGTAAAGTAATGGGGTGTAAAGATGACATTTTTAGAGTTCAAGCCTTAAATAAAGAAGAAGCATGGGAGCTTTTCAGGGCGACTGTAGGTGAATCCTTGGACAATAATCCTGATTTGTCTCATGTTGCAGAATTGATTGTTGATGAATGCAAAGGTTTGCCCATTGCTATCATAACTGTTGGGAAAGCTCTTCTATCAAGTAATGGCAAGCATGAATGGAATACTGCCTTGCAAGAACTGAAAAATTCTCTCCCAGAAAACATCCCTGGGATGGAACATAGTATTTATTCTTGCATAAAACTAAGTTATGATAAATTGGATAGTGATGAAGTCAAGTCATGCTTTTACTTTGTTGCTTATTTCCAGAAGATTATGATGTTCCAATTGAGTATTTGGTGAGGTATGGGTTGGGTCGAGCAACTTTTAGAAACACCAACACATTTGTAGATGTAAGAAACAAAGTGCATTCTTTTGTCGAACAACTTAAAAGAAGGTTTTTGTGCTGGATAGTCACAAGAAAGAGTGTATCAAAATGCATGACATAGTTCGTGATGTTGCTATATCAATTGCCTCAAAAGATCCTCACAGATTTATGGTAAGATCATTTGATGTTCAAGGTGGAGGTGGGAGGACGGACTAGGAGTACAAAAAGTTACAAAACAAGAACATTGCAGTGCAATTCGTTAATTGATGTTAAATTGGATGAAAATTATGCTGATGGTTTGGAGTGCCCAAAACTTGAGCTTCTACAACTGAAAAATTCCTCCAGTAGTTCAGAATATTCCAACCACTTTAAAAGGTTGAGAGAACTCAAGGTTTTAGCCTTCTTGGGGATGGATATGTCAGGTTACTTGGCCTCGAAAAGATCTCTACCCTTTGGAGAACCCAAGTATCTTCATACCTTGTGTCTAGAGGATTGCGAATTGGGAGACATATCCCATGTTATTGGAGGATTGAAGAATTTGGAGGTCCTCAGCTTTGCTCGCTCTAAAATCAACAAGTTGCCTATAGAAATTGGACTTCTTTATCGGTTAAGGATGCTGGATGCAACAGATTGTAAAGGACTTGAAGAAATTCCTCATGGTGTCTTATCCAACTTGAGGAGATTAGAAGAGTTGTACATGGCAGAAAGCTTTCTCAATTGGGGGCCAGCAACAGGAAGCAAGGATGAAACAAGCATGGCAAGCCTTGATGAGGTGATGTCTCTATTCTGTCTAATCATTTAAATGAATTTCTTTTAAAAAGCCAGCCTATAAGATTTCATGTATCTATCAATATAGTTGGTCATACAAAAAGATAGTTTCAAGAATCGAATGCCTGGTTATCTATTCGAAAATAGTTTGATGCTTCGTGGTGATGTAAAGGAATATTTAGAGATTGGAGCAGTTAGATACTTCTTGAAGCAATCTGAAGACTTAAACCTACATCACACATACAATTTAAATTATGTCATCGAGAGTAGATGGTCAAGGCGGCTTTCAACACTTGAAAGTGTTATCAATCGATTATGACAACGACATAGAGTATCTTTTGAATGGAACAGATTGGACTCGTCGTGGTCAACCTGCTTTCCCCATCTTAAAGTCGGTTAACTTTGAGAATATTTACAAACTAAAAGTTGTGTGTTGTGGCAAACTGCCAGACAAGCACTCCTTTATGAACCTAAGATCCATTGCAATTGACAATTGTGATGAGTTAAAATATGTCTTTTCACTATCCGTAGCACAAAACTTGGTACAACTCCAAAGATTAATTGTTATAGATTGTGGGGTAGAGAAAGTGGAAGAGATCATATCAAAGGAGAGAATGGAAGATGATAATGCATCTCATAGGATAACTTTCCCAAGATTCACTGTTTTGAAGCTTTTCGTCCTTCCATACTCTGTGGTTTCTACACGGGAACCAACGGGACTCCACCTATGAGGTATGTATGTATACACTTTTGATGCTTGAATGGCATATACTTGTTACTCTTTGGAATATGCTGCTTTTGTTGTGTGCTTGATACTGCCGTTCCAGTTCTCGAAGTGATTTGTGTTGGAACCTAATCATTTTGGTCTGTTGGAGATTTTAGATGTGTTTTAATTTTTGCAACTATTTTATAGATATTTAATCAAAAATTTCTCTGAAAAAGTCACTTGAATCGGATATCATTTGATACTCAATATAAACTATTGTGATTTTAAGGCAATTTGGAAAAAGAGACAAATGTTTATTGGTAAATAGTAATTGAGGGAAATAGTGGGTATGAAAAGGATTTCTCAAAATTTATGACAGAGGATGTGGGAATATAATTAAGGCAATTTGGAAATAAGACAAATGGTGGAAGTTCATTACTTATGTATTTCTTTCTTTTTGGCTCATGTATAAGTTCATTATTTATGTAGAATTAATTAATGTACAGATATAAAGCCCAATGATGAAAGTCTGAACAAGATGAAAGAGACTAGGAATGACCAACAACATGATCAAGTTGTTGGGTCGACCTCATCTGAATCAGAAGAAGCACAACTGGGAGCAAGTTGTAATGCACTATTTCCTTCAAATTGCATTTCATGGTTACCAAATCTAGAGGAACTACAAGTGGTGAGTTTGAGAAGGGAGCAAAGGTCAAAAGAAAACAATGAACCAGTATTCAATGTGGTATTTGATTTAGAAGGGCATGACTCAGCATTTTCTCAATTACAAACATTTGAAGTGTCGTGTTTAAATGAGGTATGTATGTGTTTGTTTGCATGTGATTTTCATAGCGATTTTAGAGTGCCTTGGATTGCATGGAGGTAAGTAACTTGAAGTTTAGAGCATGTACAACTAGAGATGCTACCTTCTGTGAGTAAAATATAGTAGGTACCCATAGCACAGATATCACGTGCTAAAATTCATGATAAGCAACCAGCCACGCCATCAGAAACAGAAAAAATAATTAAAGAATCACGTGCCCTGATCATGGGTCCAATATCACACCACAGAGCAACTCAGACCAAAAAAAAGCTTTATGATATGACCCATGCTCCATGCTACTTGTTTTCCTTGTTACTAAAATAAAAAATAACAATACCTGTACCACAACTATTGCTTTATGATATGACCCATATGCCCCAGCTTTAGGATATTAGACATTATTTATAATATTAATTCTATGCATTACTCAAATTTTAAGTTATATGTCGTCTATTAATCTCATAACACATGAGTGAACAAAGGCGTGACTTATTTTTAGTACCATATAATAATTTCTCTGTGGAAAGAGCAAAGGCTTCAAACATGAAGTTGTCGCCTTTATGAGTATACGTGGAAGCCACTCACTGATTTATTGAGCTGTCATCAAATAACACTATTTTTCTTCTTTTACATCACAAGGAGCATTTGTGGAAGAACGTTCAACCTGGATTCCAAGGTTTTCAAAATGTAAGATCTTTAACAATTGAAGGATGTGGCAGTTTGAAATATCTATGCCCCTATGAAATTTACAAGCTCCTTGTGAATCTCCAAGAAGTCGAAATAGACGAATGTGAGAATATGAAAACTATAGTACTGGCAGCTGCTTCCACAGATGACAATATCCATGAAGAAGGGAAAGAGACAGGTGGCAGTGGCGCGATGACTTTGTTTCCCAAACTACTCAATAGATTCGAACTAAAAGAGTTGCCAAACCTCAGAGAGATTTTGCCGTGATTCCTATTCTTTTGCATGGTCCTCCTCCACTAGAATTATGGCACTTGAGAAATTGTCCCAAATTAAAGACATTGGGTTTTGCACTAGTAAGCAAAAAGCGGCCTGCAGCAATTGCAGAGAATTTGAGTGATGATCATGTAAGAGGTAGAGAAGAATCAGGATCTGGATGTGCATCATCAACTGGATCTGGATCTGGATTTGGATGTGCGCCACTAGTCTGCTTACAAAGTCGTCCATCTACTCGCAACTTTACTCAAATATTGCCCCGCCCTGTAAATAGAGAGGTACTTCATTATTCTAAACTATGCATCTCAATTTAGTGTCTATAATTGGTCTTAGGTATAGATGTCATTGAAGATAAAAGATAAATAAATAAATAAAAGTTAAATGGGCTTGGCCTAAGCATTGCCCATGACAATTATAAACACTTGTTCATTTTCATTTGGGAAATGATCACCATTATTTTCGCAAAAGGTCTTATTGATATCTAGAATGTAATAATATACAATAATTAAATTGCTTAGTTAAACAATAAACAATAAACAATTCATTTTCTTTTTTTAAAACAACGTTCTTGATTTCTAGAATGTGATATAATATCCCATATGTTTATGATTGAAACATAACAACTTAATATACAATTACTTTTCTACCCTTTTCCAAGGTTACCTCAACAAATCTTCAGACCTCAAGTGCTAGCGACAATCTAGAAGATCTCTCTTTAACATGTTGCAATTTAATTGGAAGTGATATTTTTGGTTCAGGAAACCCCTTCTACTCAAGCATTTGATAAGCTAAGGGAATTGAGTTTAGGGAATTTACGAATGTTGAGCCACATATGGGAAAAGGGTTACAAGTTAGCTCAGGCTTTGAAACCTGAGATCACTAAATGTATGGGGCTGTGGCAATTTGAGATACTTGTTTTCACCGCACATAGCCAAACTTCTTACCTGCCTGAAGACAATATATGTTTTCAATTGTAGAGCGATGGAGAAATTGTTGGAGAGGTAGAAGGAGGAGGAGAAAGTATTGAGGATGAATTGACATTTCCGCACGTGAATTCTATCGAACTTTGGTATTTACCCAAACTTGAATCTTTCTGCTCTCAAGCTTATAGTTTGAAGTGGCCAGCCTTGGAGAAAGTCGAAGTTAATGAGTGTCCAAAATTAAAAGCGTTTGCTCCTGAGTTTCTATATGTATAAGCAGCCAACATGTGTCTATGAAGCGTCCACGTGGAAAGAAAAGAAGGTATGTTTCAACTGAACCAAGCACTACGGTCGGTCACTATAAAATCAGTAGAAGATATATATAGCTTAATATATTTTCATGAATTGGCGTTGGTTTTTATTTTTCTTTGCCTTATCTTTCTTATGTCATTAGTCCATCTCCACATTTTTTATTATTATTATTTTTAAACTTCTTTCAGGATTTACTATTGTTTAAGCATTAGAGAATAATTTCTATACCATAATTTTGTCTCTAATTGGCACAGTAAGCCATAAACCCCTGATAACACAAATGTAACTCAATAAAAATTACACTAATTTACTTATATGCTTAGGAATTAGGCTTTTAATTGAGCTCATTCCCATGATAGTACTCAACTTTACAATATACGCCTATCATGGACTATAATACAAAATAATCTCTAATCATAATAAACGCTTAAATCTAAACTCTCATAACTATTTAATAAAAAAAAAAAAAAAAATTTGGATTTATTTGAAATGTCTATATATGGCTTGTGAAAGTGCTTATTTATATATGGCTCGTAAATGGTTCTAAGGATGGTATCATATTTTAAAGTGCTTATTTATATATTTGTCCAGTAAGCACTTGCATAATATCATTACATGCATTTTCTATTTTAATCATAGATAATTATTTTTATTTTTTATTTTGCATAATCTTTGAGACGAAATCACATAAGCAAAGAAGCTAGGGACAAGACTACATGATATGTTGCGGTGCACATCTACAAGATACCATGACATACCAATTTCGTTACCGTCGCTTTCATCACTGATTATACATGTTCTTTGTTAATGTGCCTCATATCCTGCCACTGCATCTCTTTGATCAGATAATTTAGTTATTACCTTTTAGTTGTATATAAAACTGGATTTTTGGTATATTGGCAATTCCTGTTACAAAACATAGAGTAGGTCTTTGAGTGTAACTTACAGTTTTCAAGTGGACGTTCCGCTATCTTGGATCAGTGTGGCTCAGAGACAATGCCCAGGTATGTTTTGCATTCATGCATTCATATTTGCATATTTGTAAGGTCATCAAAAGTGGCAGTCAGATGTACAAGACTGATATATGGTTCAGTCTTACATAATCCAGTGCCAGACATCAGTGAGTTTTTTAACGATGGTTTTATTTAAGTAAAAGGGTTATGTTGTCTTTACATTGGGTTTTTAATTAAGCGGCTTTATTTTGTTTTAAAGAAATATTTATTTGTTAAAAAGCCCATTTTGCTAAAAGCCTTTTTTGGTCTCTGACCTAGTTTTTAAGCGTGTAATTTAAAAAGGAACTTAGCCGTTTTTGTTTTGTGTGTCTGCAACGTTAAAAAAGAGAGAACGACAAAAATATTCTTGTAGAGTTTTTTTTTTGAGAGTTCATATTGAAAAACTCAGGTGGCTGTTCCTTGTTAGCCTCCATGAGTGATTAAATCATCATCTTTTCATATATGTGTGAGTTCATGAGCATTATGCATGTTGGTGATCAACAATCGTGCCTTGAGGTGTGAGCAGCCGAGACCAGAGTTGTGCCATCTCTTGTTGACGAAGGAAGACAAGATCGCTGATTGGGTTGAGTAGCAAAGGCGAGTAGGCAAGTCTGCCTTGTGAGAGTTAGTTTTGTGAGTTGAGACTTGTAAGACCTTTTTGTATTCTTTCTCATAGTGATTTGTTCTCCGGCATAGTGCCCGCAGTTGTTTTCCTCATCTTGAGGTTTTTTACTGCGTCAACATATCGTGTGTCCCTTTGTGCAATTGTTTGTGTTTTTATTTGAATTTATTCCGCTGCGTATTCTGGAGTTTTTTGTTTACAGGATTGTTGCAGTGTTTCAATCCTGCTGTGGTGTTTAAGTATTAAGAAACAGATCGGTTGGCCATTCTAGGGAATTTCAATTGGTATCAGAGCGGGTCACTAGACGTGCTTAGTGAGATCGTTGGGCTGTGCTAGAATGGATCGTGCATGTGGGTCTGTGACTCATCCTCCGTTTCTTGATGAGAATACTAGCTATGGGGCTTGGAAAGCCAAGATGAAATCTTTTCTGTGGCTCAAGGTACAAAGGTGTGGACAACCATTGAGAACGGTTGGGAACCTCCAACAAAGGAAATTAAAGGACGTGGAAAAGAGGTTGAAGGTGAAGGCCAGTCAACAACAAAGGTTGTAATTAAGCAAAACACGGAATGGACTGATGAAGAAAATGATATGAGTGCCTACAATCAAAAAGGTCTTAACTCCATCTTCACTGCGGTATCAGCTGAAAAATTTGAGTTTATATGTCATTGCAAAACCTCAAAGGAGGCTTGGGATATTCTGGAAATTACTCATGAAGGAAATGCCACTGTCAGAGAATCCAACTTCAACAACTGATGACTAAGTTTGAAAATATGAAGATGCTTGAAACTGAAAAATTTGCTGAATTTTATGCTAGATTGAGTTGTGGTGGTGAATGCTTGCAGCAACCTTGGTGAGGCAATTCCTGAACACAGAATAGTGAAGAAGATTTTGAGATCCTTGCCTATGATGTATCACGCCAAGAAGACAGCAATTGAAGAGTGTAAGAATTTGAACAATTATAAACTTACTGAGTTAATTGGTTCTCTTACCACTTATGAGATGGAATTTCCAGAAATAAAGAAAAGCAAAGGCATTGCTCTAAATACAGTGAAAGAAGATGGGAGTGACAATGTGTTCGAAGACAAAATTGATTATGCCTTGCTTACAAAACAATTTCGTAGTTTTTAAATCTAAGAATTCAAGACCTGGTGAACAAAGAGGAAATTCAGGTTCAAGTACAAGGGGGAGTCGTCCTCGTGAGTTTACTTCTGACAAGTTATCACATACAACCAGAACTATGGAGAAAAAGGGCTCAAAAGATTCACTGAAGTGCTTTGAATGTGGTGGATATGGACACTTTGCCTCTGAATGCGCAAATAATTTGAGGAAGCAAAATAGTGGGAAAAATAAAGTAATGGCAGCAACTTGGAGTGACAGTGAGTCTGATAATGATTCAATTCAGAAAATGAAGATCAAGTTATTGCTTTCTCTGGGAGAATTCATGCGCAAAAGGATGAGAACTCTGATGTTGAAGAACCTGAGATAGAAGTGGTGATGAAGCAATTCAACAGTCTCTATGATTCCTCTGAAAAACTGAAGAAGGAAAATGCAGAGCTTGCTGATCAAGTGGTCTTTCTACAAGAAGAACTGACCAGGACTGAAGCTGCCTTTCAATCCCAGCTGAAACAAAAGAGAATCTGCGTGGGTCTTTGCTTGAAAAAATTCAGATGCTCCAAGACAAGTACCAGCTGCAAAAAGATATGAATGTTTCTCTTACTTTCGAAAGGGACCATGCTAGTGCTGAATTAAAATTAGCAACGGAAAAATATTTGGTATGACCATTGGCGCAGAGAAGATTGACAAGATGTTAAGTCTGGGAAAAAGGGCTGGTGATACGAGAGGTTTGGGTTTTGAAAGTGAAATGTCTAACCAAGAGGTCAAAGCTGTGAAATTCATCAAAGAATCTTCTTCTACTGAAGTGAAGGTTAGCCCAATGAAATTTATACAATATGTCATTTTTGTGGAGTTTTTGGTCATATACGGCCTAGATGCAACATGCTTAGAAAGAAGAAGAGGTCAGCTTACTACTATTCTCCAAGAAATTTTAATCTTCTTCAAGGAACCAAACTAGTGTGGAGAAAAAAGGAGGAAAATGCTTGGTGACCTTAACTGCCTTATCTGCCAGAAAATTTGATACGTGGTATTTCGACAGTGGTTGTTCAAGACATATGTCCGGTGATAAATGTTGGTTTACAAATCTGAATACCCAGTGTGTAGAAGGCTCTGTGACATTTGGAGATGGAAGTAAAGGTAGAATTTTAGGGAAAGGAGATGTTGAGATACTTGGCTTACCGTTCTTAAAGAATGTCATGCTGGTGGAAAATTTGCAGGCAAATTTGATAAGCATCAGTCAACTCTGTGATGATGGTGGCAGTGTGTGGTTTGATAAAGATCAATGCTATGTTGCTGATTTGCAAGGAAATAAGGTTATGAGTGGTATGAGATCCAAGGATAATTGCTATTGTATTCAGGTGAATGAGAACAAAAGTCTTGTGTGCAACCGAGCTACAGATGACGTGATGGAACTATGGCATAGAAGACTTGGTCATATCAACTTCCGTGATCTTTTGAAGTTGTCCAAGAAGGAGTGTGTCAGAGGTCTGCCAAAGCTAAGTAAAAAGTTTGCAGGAGTGTGTGGTGCATGCCAATTAGGTAAGCAAGTCAAGAGTGCTCACAAAAGCATATCCTACATATCAACATCTCAGCCATTAGACTTGCTGCATATGGATTTAGTTGGTCCTGTTCAGACTGAGAGCATAGGTGGAAAGAAGTATATGTTGGTGTTGGTGGATGACTTTACTCGTTTTACTTGGGTTGATTTTCTCCGTGAAAATCTGATGCATTCAAGAGTTTTCGTGGCTTATGCAACAAAATTCAGATTGAGAAAAATGCTTCACATGTTACTATCATGAGACTTCGAACAGACCATGGAACGGAGTTTGAAAATGCAAGCTTTGCTGAATATTGTGAAGAGAAAGGAATAAAGCACGAATTTTCAGCACCTATTACACCTCAACATAATGGGGTGGTTGAGAGGAAGAATCGCACCTTGCTTGAAATGGGACGTGTGATCTTGACAAGTGCTAAGATAGCGAAAAACTTTTGGGCAGAAGCTATTAGTACAGCGTGTTATACAGCAAATCGTGTATATCTCAGACCGGGCACAATTTCAACTCCTTACGAGCTTTGGAAAGGGAGAAAACCGAACATAAAGCACATGAGGGTTTTTGGCAGCATTTGTTATATTTATAGAGATAGAGAAAACCTAGCAAAGTTTGATACAAGAAGTGATACTGGCATCTTTTTGGGTTACTCTCTCACTAGCAGGGCTTATAGGGTGTTTAACAAGAGGACATGTACAGTAATGGAATCAATTAATGTTGTTGTCAATGATACTGATATGTCATTTGGTTCTTGTGCAGATGATGATGAGGATATTATTCCAGCAGCTCCTAGGCAAGAAGAAAAGGACAAGGTTGCTGAAATTAATGATGAAATGCATGCAGAAGAAGATATGTTTTCACCTCCTCTTAGACCTGGTGCTCGGCAAGTCCAAAAAGACCATACACCATCTGATATTATTGGAGATTTAAATGATCAAAGAAAGACAAGAAGCCAAGTCGTTGCAGAGGTAACTCATTTGTGCTATCTTTCCAAACTGGAACCGAAAAATTCAAAAGAAGCACTCCTTGACTGTGATTGGATCATGGCTATGCAAGAGGAGTTAGACCAATTCACTAGGAATGATGTGTGGTACTTGGTTCCACGTCCCAAGGACTCGAATGTGATAGGTACTAAATGGGTCTTCAGAAATAAAACTGATGAAAATGGTGTTATTACAAGAAATAAAGCAAGGTTGGTTGCACAGGGATATACCCAAGTTGAAGGGTTGGATTTCGATGAAACTTTCGCTCCCGTGGCAAGGCTTGAATCAGTTAGATTGCTTTTAGCTATAGCTTGTCATATGAGGTTCAAACTACACCAAATGGATGTGAAAAGTGCATTCCTAAATGGGGTTTTACAGGAGGAGGTATATGTAGAACAACCTGTAGGATTCAAAGATCCTTACAATCCTGATCATGTATACCGTCTTAGAAAAGCTCTCTATGGGCTAAAGCAAGCCCCTAGGGCTTGGTATGATCGGTTGTCATCCCATTTGCTGAATAAAGGGTATGTCAGAGGAGCTGTTGACAAAACTCTGTTTGTCAAAAAGACCAAAAAGGATTTGATTGTTGCCCAGGTTTATGTCGACGACATTGTTTTTGGGTCTACGTCTGAATTGCTTGTAAAGGAATTTACTGAAGTTATGAGCAGCGAATTTGAGATGAGTATGTGTGGAGAGCTGAGCTATTTCCTCGGGCTGCAAGTCAAGCAACAAGATCATGGTATATTTATTTCTCAAACCAAGTATGCAAATGACTTGGTAAAGAAATTTGGTATGAGCTCTGCCAAACCAACAAGGAATCCCATGGCTACACACAACAAAATTGATGCGGACCCATCTGGAAAAAGTGTAGAACAAACACTTTATCGAAGCATGATTGGAAGTCTCTTATACTTAACAGCCAGTCGACCTGACATCTCATTCAGTGTTGGTGTGTGTGCTCGCTTTCAAGCAAATCCCAAGGAGTCGCACTTGAATGCAGTCAAGAGAATCATCAGATATGTAAGTGGTACTCCAACTTTAGGTATATATTATTCATTTGACTCAAATTCTGAAGTTGCAGGTTACACTGATGCGGATTGGGCTGGAAACGTTGATGATAGGAAGAGCACATCTGGAGGGTGCTTTTATGTAGGTAATAATCTTGTGTCTTGGCATAGCAAAAAGCAAGCGTGTGTTTCCTTGTCTACAGCTGAAGCGGAATATATCGCTGCCGGAAGTTGTTGCACACAATTACTATGGATGAAGCAAATGATGAGTGATTATGGCATTCAGCAAGGTACTTCAACTCTTTTTTGTGATAATCTGAGTGCAATAAATATTTCCAAAAATCCGGTTCAACATTCACGAACAAAACACATAGATATTCGGCATCATTTTATTCGTGAATTGGTTGAAGAAAAGGTAGTAAGTCTTGAGTTTGTTTGCACAGAAAAACAATTGGCTGATTTGTTTACAAAACCATTAGACACTGTTCGTTTTGAAACTCTCAGGAAGTCTCTTGGTATTTGTTCCATTGAATGAATTCTCTCTAATTTTTTATTTTTTATTTTTTATTTTTGCATTCAAATTTCATTGTTGTATGCCCATGTCGAATAGGTTTATCAGATTATGGTATTTTTCTGTTTTATTTTTTTTAGCTTTGTAGTACATAATTGCACTGCATTTTCAATCCCATTGCAATAAGCTTGTATTTCTTTGAACTAAGATTGGTTTTCTAGTTAGAATGAGGGACTAACTGTGAGACACATGCTCTCAGTTGATAGATATTTTTCCATGTTAGTCTCTAGCATTAATCCTTCCTGAGCCAAAATTCTCATAGGCTTTCCTTGGTTCTTGCACACGCACACCAATATGAGCTATATGAATGCCTATGTTGCGAGATTTTAATTTAAACGACAATGATCATTATCTTTGGAGCTTGACTCAGGTTATCCCAAAGTAGCCGGACCTCTTACCTAACCAGTGTCGAGGGTCGCGTCGAATACGGGATGGCTTGGTCCATTTAAAAAAATGTATATATATATTTTGTCCCAACTTTGAAGCCTTTTGACTCGAGTTGCTAAGCCCATGGAGTATCCTTGATATACTTAGTGCCCTAAAGTCCTCTGGCTTGGGAGCATCTGGCCTAAGACTTGTTACAGGTCACTAGAAAGCTTGATAAAGTTGTGGCTTGTGCTCCATAAGAAAAAAAAAAAAAAATACAGCACAATTGTGAATCTGTTGAAGTAAGCTTGTGTGCATTGTCATTCCTATCTCTATTGGTTCACTTTCACACCAAGGGCTCTTGTGAATTTTTGCTCATCTTGATTATATGTTGTTGCCTAACATGCAGAGATATTTAAAAACACTTGATGCTGTGGGTTCTCATTGTTACTCTTCCATTTTGACTTGATATCTCCTTACAAGCTTTGCTTAGAAATCTCGTTTGTGACACTGGTTTGAAAAAATTCATATCTTGTGTGCCTCATTGCTCATTCATTATTCCCTTTGTTTTTTTTTTATACTTTCATGGGAGAATTCATACTTTGGAATTTTTGCCTACGTTGATATTTCTGGGAGTGGTTATTTGCTGTGCACGTGGTTGTTTACTTGAGGGGAGTTTGCCATTGCCTATCCAAAAAAGGGGGAGAAAACGTTCTGAGTTTTATTTTTACTTATTGTATTTTCAGTCATACGTGCTTTTCACTGGTTATTTTTGGTTTAGTTGTGCAGAATTCAGGTTACGTTCTCTATTGCAAGTGTTCATGTTTAAGGAATTCTTTTCACTCACTTGTAATTGGTTTAGGGGGAGTTTGTTAGGACCATTTTTTGTAACTAGAGTTTTTGTATAGGAAATGCCAAAGGGGGAGATTGTTAGGACCAATTTTTGGTATATTGGCAATTTCCTGTTACAAAAACATAGAGTAGGTCTTTGAGTGTAACTTACAGTTTTCAAGTGACGTTCCGCTATCTTGGATCAGTGTGGCTCAGAGACAATGCCAAGGTATGTTTTGCATTCATGCATTCATATTTGCATATTTGTAAGGTCATCAAAAGTGGCAGTCAGATGTACAAGACTGATATATGGTTTCAGTCTTACATAATCCAGTGCCAGACATCAGTGAGTTTTTTAACGATGGTTTTATTTAAGTAAAAGGGTTATGTTGTCTTTACATTGGGTTTTTAATTAAGTGGCTTTATTTTGTTTTAAAGAAATAATTTATTTGTTAAAAAGCCCATTTTTGCTAAAAGCCTTTTTTGGTCTCTGACCTAGTTTTTAAGCGTGTAATTTAAAAAAGGAACTTAGCCGTTTTGTTTTGTGTGTCTGCAACGTTAAAAAAGAGAGAACGACAAAAATATTCTTGTAGAGTTTTTTTTTGAGAGTTCATATTGAAAAACTCAGGTGGCTGTTCCTTGTTAGCCTCCATGAGTGATTAAATCATCATCTTTTCATATATGTGTGAGTTCACGAGCATTATGCATGTTGGTGATCAACAATCGTGCCTTGAGGTGTGAGCAGCCGAGACCAGAGTTGTGCCATCTCTTGTTGACGAAGGAAGACAAGATCGCTGATTGGGTTGAGTAGCAAAGGCGAGTAGGCAAGTCTGCCTTGTGAGAGTTAGTTTTGTGAGTTGAGACTTGTAAGACCTTTTTGTATTCTTTCTCATAGTGATTTGTTCTCCGGCATAGTGCCCGCAGTTGTTTTCCTCATCTTGAGGTTTTTACTGCGTCAACATATCGTGTGTCCCTTTGTGCAATTGTTTGTGTTTTTATTTGAATTTATTCCGCTGCGTATTCTGGAGTTTTTTGTTTACAGGATTGTTGCAGTGTTTCAATCCTGCTGTGGTGTTTAAGTATTAAGAAACAGATCGGTTGGGCATTCTAGGGAATTTCAAATTACAAGCATGAAATTTGTACCTCCGGTTCCAAGACGACGCAAGTTGATTAGCCTTCCCAAGTTGGGCCAAGTGGATGTATAAATTTGTACCTCCGGTTCCAAGACGACGCAAGTTGATTAGCCTTCCCAAGTTGGTTGGTAACGCAACAAGAGCTTTACAATTGAGCAACGTAGTGTTTGTAAATTATACAAATCACACATTGTATCAGGTAACTTTATCATTCACAATGCATATAACGAAATTATCAGAAGTTCACACAAGCATTTTATTAAACAGTTAATGTGCAATAATCAAATGCAACAAGTATTATGAACCACAATTAACATGACATCACAATTTGATGACTCAAATCTTGGCTCAAATGTTTTTTTTTTCGTGTAGATTATATATATTGTATATATATACGTGAGTGAGCAACATATTCACATAATTGTGGCCCTAATAGAGTTGGTTTGTTATCAAACACTTAACCAACTAGACAAGATTACCAAACCATGCATGCAATAATGTTACACTTACAACATGCAAATGCTCCAGCAATGGTGTTTATTTTTCTGGATTCATCGATAGTTCTATAATATTCGTTTTGTAATTATTCATAAAATTCAGTGGCGGATCCTGGATTCAAAAGTCAAGTAGGCAAAGCTTATGTTAAAAACTCGACGATACGAGTGAATTTCATTAATACATATAAAAATATACACCTAACTAGACATGAGTGACATACTAAGCCTTACCCTCAAATATGCATCTCTATACACATTGACGAAACAAAGTTTTCATATGTGTGGGCGCTTCTCACAACATATAAACAATAAAAATTCAAATTCTCACAAGACATAAAAAAACCTAAAAAAATCATATTATCTATTCATTACAATCATAATTATTCTCGACGAGTTTTCATATTTTGAAATCATAAAATAAAATTAAAATTCACCAACACAAGTTCACGAGTTCACAATTGCAACAAAGGGACATACAATTACATACTAAGCAAGAAAATTTATAAGGAATAGAAGAGTACATACTTAGAGTTGAATAGCGATTTAGCAAATATCTCTAAAAGCCCAATAAAATCAATAGAAAGAAGAAATCAAAATTTCACAAGCTAAAAAAAACATAGGTAGAGTGAAAACAAGAGAAAGATTAACAAATTGTAATTAAATAAATTAAACTAATTAAATTTGATATGGAGTTTGAGAGAAAAATTCACAAGCAGTAAAAAAGTATGATACATGTCTGTGCCAAGAAAAGAGGAAAAAAAGGATAAATTTTTAACAATTTATGTCAAAAGGTCATACATAATAATAATAGGTATAAACCTTGGGGGGTATATTTTTCTTCTCTTTATTTTTTCTTTCCCACTTGTTTAGTCTAGGAGCTACATGATTGTACTTTTGAAGTGGGGTATAAATCATATATCTTAATAATAGAGTAGGTGACAGTAGGGGTGGTTGCGGTTCGGTAACCGCGACTTTTTGCCCAAACCGCAAATCGACTGACTATTTGCGGTATGGTGATTTTTGAAACCGCAAACCGACCGCGTTTTGCGGTTTACCGCATTGTGGTAAACCGCAAAAAGCGGTCGGTTACCGTGAATTAGCGGTTTAAAACCGCAAGTTCTTTTTGTGTCATAAAAATTCAACTTCTCAAGCATCACAACCTAAAGAAAATTAAAGTTCAATTCCAAGCATTCCAATTAAAGTTAAACTTCTCAAGCATTCCAATTCCAAATTCTTTAAAGTTACAAACCAAAAGGAAAATGCAATGCAAAATGAAATAAAGTTACAACCCAAAAGAAAATCCAATTCAAAGTTAATTAAAGTTACAAACTAAAAGGAAAATGCAATGCACCAATATTACAAACTAAAGTTACAAACTCAAGTGAGATAGAGAGAGAGACACAAACAAAGAGAGAGAGAGAGAGAGAGAGAGAGAGAGAGAGAGAGCTTGAGTTGAGTGAGCGTGGTGGAGGTTGAGTTGAGAGAGAAGAGACAGAACTTAGATTGATAGAGAGAGAGAGGAGGAGATGAGTTCGATTCGGGTCTGTGAGAGAGAAGCCGATTTTGAGAGTTGAGAGAGAGAGAGAGACGAATGAGAATCAGAGAGTTGAGATGAGAGAGTGAGATCGCATAAGGAGAGAAGAGAGGCTTAGGTCTGATCGCATCTAACGGCTACGATTAATGGGTGTGAATAGAAAATATTGTATGAAATATATTTTACATACAATATAAGTATATTATATTCAATATAATATATTATAGACAATATTATTTAAAATATATTCGCGGTTTGCGGTAACCGCAAGTTTTGAAAATCAAATACCGCAACCGCAACCGCAAATGCGGTTCGGTTCTAAATACCGCAAATGCGGTTCGGTTTACCGCGATTGCGGTTTCATTGCGGTAAATTATCGGTTGGTTTTTGCGGTTTTTCGGTTTTTCAGTATAAAATGCCACCCCTGGGTGGCAGTGTACTTCTGAAGTGGGCCTCACATGATTGTATTTGGGTAATTATTTATTTGGGAAAATTTGGAGTAGGCGTCAACCTACTCTGCCCTTGGCGTAGGACCGCCACTGATAAAATTAATCCTAGCTATCGAAAGAGTTGATCTAAGCAATGAACTCTTTTATAAAGGCAGTAAGTAATTAGTCATTCAACGATTAATTCATGGATTCAAGAGAGCTGTGGATTATCAGGTTGCTCTTGTTTATGTGCTTAATTATTATATCCTTTTTAAAAAAGGAAAATTAAGATTTCATTACCACCAACCATTAATTACAAAGAAACAATATTTAAATACGTGGCCTTGTTAAAACCTTCACAAAGAAAATTGGGACAAAACTTCGGGGTAAGAAAGAATGTCATACATACCAAAACAACACAAAGACAGAAGTGCTAACATTATAGAATTTAGAGAGAAGAACAGAAGAATACTTGAGAGAAAATCAGAGGAGTAACTCAGAATTGTTTATTAAGAAAAATCACTGAGATATGAAGCCGCTCAGACTTTTTATACAGTACAGTTTTGCTTAATCAGTAAATAAGCTCTGTAACTAACTCACATGAATATTACAGCTGTTACAGCTATGAGCTACACGTGATAGACCCACGTGCCTTAGCTAATAACAGATAGCTAACCAATTCTATAAGCTAAGCTAACTAATTCTTATTTTGGTAAACATCCCCCCTCAATCTCAGCCGGGATACCCAGTCTGAGATTGATACAATGTTTAACAAACACAGGGCCATGTAAACCCTTGGTAAGGATGTCTGCAATTTGCTCTTCAGTAGGAATGTATTGCACCATGATATCCCTGCGTTGAACTCGTTCTCTAATAAAATGAAAATCTATATCTAAGTGTTTTATCCGAGAATGTTGCACAGGATTTGAACTGAGAGCTAAGGCAGAAAGGTTGTCACAGAACAGTAATGGAGGCTCAAGAAGATACTCATGTAAATCAGCCAAGACTTGTCGAACCCAAGCAATATCGGCAGCTGTTTTGGCGAGTGCCCTATACTCTGCTTCTGTAGAGCTTCGGGAAACCGACCCTTGCTTCTTAGATTGCCAAGACACTGGATTTGAACCAATGAAAACCACAAAGCCAGTTGTAGATCTGCGTGTAGATGGATCTCCTGTTAATCAAATTACAAGCATGATAGTCAAGCGTGGCTTCAAAACCCGCTTGTGTGCACTGTACATCATCGTTTTAGTTTTTTTTGGTAACAACAACAATTAAAAATAATAATAAAGGAAAAAACGTTATTTTCTGTAAGTAAGAATCATCACCATATCTATCTTTGGCTCTCTTTTTAGTTCTTGACAACTTTTTTTTTCAATTTCAAGGATTTCAACACCAACAATCGAAATTCCTAATTTCTAAATTCATTAATGTCACTCAAAATCAAATATAGTCATATTTAAATCTCAATTCAAATTCAAGTATGTATCTAAATTTCAATCTATATATACTAAATGACTTACTTTATTATCATGTTGATTGGTTATATAATGAAAGATGATTTTATTTGTGATTTGCATGCTAATAGATGCTAATAGATAAAAATAAAAATAAAAATGTAAAAATAAACTTAATTACAATCAACGCCACCCCACCTTAATATTTTGTAAACAAACGTTTTAATCCTTCTTGTTTTTTTTTTTTTTTGTTACGATTTTTTTTATAAGCATGTTTTTGGAGTAGAAACGCAGGACCAGGCCAGAGAATTTTGAGTCCCAAGGCGACGTTGGACAGAACCGATTCTCTCTCTCTCTCTCTCCAGTACTAGTCGTCTTCTTTCTTACTTCACAGCTTTATTTTTCTACAACTGTTATCATAAATGTGTTTCATAAAGTTTTATTTCTCTAGAAAAGATTTGTCGATATTCATGAAACAACAACACACATTATGCACATAAAATGAACTAGTGAACCTACGTGACATTAGTTTACTGTAGAATTTTATGTAATTTTTCTATTTTTTTTTTCCGATCACGTAACATTTCTTAAAAGTTAAAATCTCCTGCCATATATGACTATTCCTTGCTTAATTGCCATATATGACTATTTCTTGTCATATTGGCTTTGTATATTGTTAATACAATTCTTACCGTAATTCCAGATAGTTTAGTAAACAACTTCGATTGGATTATGTATTCTTACTCATTCTCAATCCAACTCATTATCAATCAAATTCCGCCTCACCCAATTACAAATTAATAAACATACCATAAAAAGAGTTCATTTGATGAAATATTCAAAATATTATGTGTAAGATCCCAATTATTCTCAGTGAAATTTGTATATGATTGGACCGACTGCAAATGCATTGATGAACTAGTTTTGCCTTCAAGGCTTTAGTATTGGGGAGACAAAAAGAACAAGTAATATACAAAGCCATTTAGTGGATAATTATTATATCTTATCTTTGAACCCAATACATCATGGCAGTGGTGGAAAATTTAATGAAACATATTCCACCACTATTTATTTAGAGAATACACAATCATGCTCTCTACTTTTTTAGTTAAAATTTAGTTAAAAATATATAAAATTATTTTATGAGCTCTTTATAAAATTTAAACTCCAATCATGCTCTCTAGTTTAGGGAGTCATAAATACTATAACTCTTTTTTAATTGGTCCATTTCTATTAAAAAATAATAGCGTTAATTACACTTTAGTACCCTAGTACCCTGTGGTTACACCTTTAAGACATGTTAATCCCTACCTTTTCAATTTTTACAATAACATACCCCGAATTTTTAAATTTATTACAATGTGGTTTCGCCGTTAAGATTTCCATCAGATCTCTTTATTAGTTGTCTACGTGGCACTATGGGTCCCACATTTTTTCAATTTTTATTAATTTTCAATTGATTAAAATATGAATAAAATATTAATAGATTATTATAAATAAACCCAATTCCAAGCATGTATTTATAAAAAAACCCACACACTATTTAAATATAGAAACACACCCAAAATCAATTCTAAAATAAACAATTGTATATTTTTTGGGTGTATTTATAAATGGGTTTTGAGTGTGTATAATGATGGGTTTTGGGTGTGTTTATAAAGTGTTTTGGGTGTTGGGTTTTTTTATAATTTCAGCCCCCATTTTGGGTGTTTTAGTGAAACCCCCAAATATTAAAAACAAAAAATAAAATTAATTATTTAAAAAATAAATTTTCTCTCTTCTCCCTGCATTTCCCCATCCCCCCTGCAATTTGCTTCTTCCCCCAACCTAAATCCTCCACCATACCCTCAGACTAAGACAATGTGTACTCGTAGTTCCATCAAATTTTCGAGCTTTTCCGAATGGCTTTTGAAAAAGGGCTCCAACGCTTTTGCGACGTTGACGTTTTGAACCCAGAATCGCTAGCAATTGTCCCAGTTTCTCAAGAACACCAGCTATTGGGCCCCGATTCCTGATCAATTTATGCATGAGATCTATGCTCTTTCTTTTTTTGGAGGAATTTGATAAAAATTGAAATGTGTCTTTGATTGCTAAAAATTGAAATTACAAGGATAAAATTAACAAAATTGAAACTTTAAGGACCAAAATAGTACAATCGACAAACTACAGGACCAAAAGTAAACTTTTGCTAAATCTAACAACGCTATGCTCGTTTGAAATCTCGGCCCGATCAAAAGCAACGACTTCTTCCATGAAAAAGTGAGACAATCGAGAAATTATCATTGACGGCGTCGCCACCCCACCTTCGCCCCTGAACTACCGCCGACCACAACCCACACATACTCTCTCTCTCTCTCTCTCTATCAGCAGTCTCTCTCTCTTTCTCTCTCTCCAGGTGAGCTCTTACATCTTCCTCCTCACCTTTCTCTTTTCGATAGAATTTTCTGTTTACAGGCTGTGCTTTTGATTTGGGGGTCTTTGGAGGTTGGTTTTTGGTTATTAATTTTCGGTTTCAGGGATTTGGGTGAATCAAATGAATATAACATCTTCTTCGTTTATCTAACATCAGTCTTTTTGTTTTCAGAATATTTTTATGAGATTGATTATGAAAGCTAAGCATGGGTTCGATGGCCTTGGTGAAGGTCTCGTAGTTTGTGGTTGAATTTATTGTAACAACTATTAAAATTTGTAGCAACTTTCTGTGAACTCTGGTAACTGAAGCATGTGTGACATTGTTTAAATTCTTTGACGCACAAATTCTCTTAACCAATGGTTAATTTAGTTTTAAATTATGGAATTTGGGTACTGGCTTATTGTTGGATTGTGTTTGTATCCGTGGGTATTTGCTGCTGGGCTCTGTTGCACCGATACGGGTGTGCGCGTATTCGATACAGCGCCGATACGGTCACGATACGTCGAGGGTAAAAGCAAAAATATTTTGACATTTGGGGGTGATTTTGAAAGTTACTGAATATTTGGGGTTAAAATGTAAACTTGAAACTTAGAATTTTAAAGACCCGGCCTCTGTCGAGCGGCTAGGTCTTTTTGGCGATTCAGACGGCAACCAAAAAAGAGGAAGAAGAAGGAAGAAGGAAGAGAACCCACCAGCAATCGCCGTCGCCATCTCAGATTCATCTGGTTCGGAGGGTTTCTTAAGCAGCTCAAGGTTTTTTTCCTATTCTTTATAAATTTGCATTCTATTGATATTCCACATTTTAAATTTTTTGTCTGTTTCTTGTTCTGTTTGGCTTTAATGTTTTTGGTGCTTTCTTCCATAATTTATAAGATGGTATAGTTCTGCATAATAGAATCCTTAGTTACAGCGCATGACATAATATTAATAGGTTGAACGTGTAGTGTTTTGAAAATTTTCCTAAATCTACAATGATCGTACCAATGAACACATTCCTTTTCCTATATTTCTATACTTTTTTTTTAAACACATTCCTTTTCTTTTTTTCTATTTTTGGCTAAAATTTGTTTCTAGAACACCTGAATGTTCTTCAGCATTTGCCCCAATTGTAATTATGGTTTTGGTTGTTTCCTTTATAAACAGACAGATGGAGGGCCGTTTTGCTGAGGAGCTCTACTCAGAAAGTTTACAGCTATCAAAACTACAATTGGATCCTACATCTAATGCGAACAGTGAACAAAGTAATTTACATGGTATTTAAATGGTTAAAAGCACTTTGTTTTTCCGTATAACAGTGATCAATAGATGATATTTGGTTTGCCTCGGGTTTTTTTTTTTCCTTGTTATTGCCAGCCTTAGGTAGGTAAATGCATAGTGTTATCTGGTGAACCCACTTAGTTTTAAAAAAATTAAATAAAAAAACAAATTGTTTATTAGAGCCTAAACAACATTGTGTAATTTGAGCCTCTGCTATAGATTCCTTCATTCTTTGCTACAATAAGGATACTTGGTGAGCTACATAAATCTTTGTTTTCCTTAAAGCTTATCACATTCAAGACACACTGGATAAGAGTGTAGTCTTATATTTGCATCTAAAAATTTACATTTACCCTGTAACACTGTAGTAAATGTACATCAAAGAACTCCTTTTTATCAAAACACATCTATGCGCTGTGAAGTGGACACACTGTAGTAAATTTACAAGCATATGCGCTCTGTGAAGTGGGTATTTTGTCTGATACTAGTTGGCTGGGGAAGTCAATACTTACAACAAAGTTAACTGCTGTAGTCTTACTGTTTTCTGTACTAAGAAATCTGTTTAATATTTTGCAGACCTTGATAGGGTCGAGTTGTGTCATGAAGATGGTTCTTGTGATGGTTTTTCTGATGAATTGGATGACACATCTGAGGTGACAGGGGAGTGGATGAAGATAGAGGAGAAAACGAGATATAACCAACACCATACGGTTGTTTGACAGTTCGGATTTAATTTCATTATTAGTTGTGTTTAGTTGTTTTACATGCATAATTCAAGTGGTTCTCGAATATATATTCTAACTACTTATAGATATGCAGGTGGGTTACCGTGAGGGTGTTATAGCAGGAAAAGAAGCTTCTTCACAAGAGGGATTCAATATCGGCTTTAAGCAATCGGTCCTTGTTGGATACAACTGGGGTCTTGTCCGAGGTGTTACAAGGTAGAAAAATAATGTAAAGAAAAGAATTTTGTTACAGTAATTTCTCTCTTGCAGAAATCTGTGTATTATTTGGAATTTATCTATATCTTATATTGACTATATTTTCATTACCCGTGCTGGTGTATCTTCAACCTACATGAAGTGCTTTGGCTAACCTTCCAGATGGTTTAAGGGAGAAGTTGATTGGAACAGAAGACCAAATAACTGGATTGCAGGGATTGTATGAATCTGTGCATTCTCTTTCAACAACAGACGCCCTTAGATTATTTAATGATGAAATCATGGACAAAAAAGCTAGAGAACAGAGAGAGAATGCTGACACCAGTTCCCTTGAAGCTGGTTTGGCAGAGCAAATACCAGACCGTAGTGGTCTAAGAAATCACTTTGCAGAACTACATTCGCTTCTACTTGAATCTCCTGCAATTAAAGTAAATCTAGATAGGTAGGGAATTAGTGTTATAATATTTATTTGATATTTGTAATTAAAGTCTGAAAACTTTTGCTCCGCTGCTAGCCCCCGGTTGTATTCTATCATAGGAATTATACATTTGAGAAACGTTGTCAATTTCTTGACCAAAAAAAGAAAAAAGGAAACGTTGTCAATTTGGTTTGTAATGTTATGTACGATCTTGTGAATCTTATTATGAGGGACGATGATGTGAGGAATCCCTTCATCATTTTTGCCCTATTTTTCTGTTACAATGTGATAGTAAAACCAGCCGTTTCGGTATAGAAGCGACGTGCAATCTACTTTACAGTAGTTGTAGCATGCATGAGCTGCTTTAAATATGTTTGCTCCGTCATTTTTGCTAACATGGGCATTGGAGATGAACATAGGAATCAGTTGACACTTCACATCAATACTAAACGACCATACCCGCAGTGGCGAGCGAGGTATAGATCAAATAACATCCAATTGTAGCAACTCAACACGATACGTATTAAAACTGTCATTACAAATATTGCTAACGAAGGTACATTAGTAGTACATCCACTGAGCTTAGGAGAAACAACATTACTGTGTCCACAGTTTAACCCCCATTCGAATCATCACTGCATGAAGCTGCTTCCTTCCTCTCCAGAAATCCAGACTGGATCCGAGAAAAGGTCAGTTGTTCTGCTGGTCCGTAGTTTCTCTTGTCCTGCTGGCTGTATAGATACCTCCTAATTCAGTGACTTATTATGCATATATTGCAGTCTTTTCACCTGCATAACAATATGATAATTAATTCCCTTTCTTATTAGAAACCAACAATATGAAGGCATGAATAGCTATAAGAATCAAATATCAGAAGGTATTGGAGTTTGTGATTATATATTAACCTCAGTAACTGCCATCAGCTACAAGCTTGCATAGGCCTTGCCTGACTGAAGGCTGCTGAAGTATGCCTGCGACTTGTTTCACATTTGGGCATTGGCATGACCGCTTCGAAAGCTTCAACAAGCAATGCCACTTTCTTCTTCCTCGCTGGAGCAAGTTTTGTTACAGTCTGTTGGAGTGCAAAGTCAAGCATCCACTCCTCTGCATTTTTCTTTTCGTCCATCATCTGATGCCTGAGGTCAACCTTTTCTGCTTCAGGATCAGGAACCACAGGCAGATAATTTGGTTCTCTTGGATTGTACTTCCTTTGTTCCTCCTCCACGCTAAGTCTCTTGAATTTGCTTCCTCTTCGGTAGTTGCAGGTGTCGGGAAGTTCTTGGTTGGAATTGCTTTCTCCATGGGAAAATTTTCTCTTCAGCCCAGGGCTAATACCATTATTGTCCATGAAAGTTTCTGTTGCATCTGGCTCTGAATTGTTTTCCACTTCCATATTGTGAGGTTCTCCTGTGCTGTTTTCTGAGGGACCTGATCTGTTGTTCAGCCTTAAATCACCCTGATCCTCAGATTCAATGGAAGTTGAAATTTTTGGCTTCTTGTACTTCCCTCCAGACTGGTTGCCAACTTCAGCACTATCATTAAGCTGGAAGGGTTCAGTTTTCTTGCAGTTTTCATGATCTTCAATCTTGAAAGCATCTTCATCAGAAAGCTGGATTTGTTCTGATGATTTGGAGTCATCAGCTTGCTCTGTCTCTTCCATTTGATTCCCAGCAACCATTGCAGTGAGTTCCTGTGACAAGACAGCGTCACTGGTTGCAACATTTTGATCTGTTTCCGAATTCTCTTTATCCAGGCTCCCGGTGCATCCTTCAATTGTTTCAGCCTTATCTGTTTCCCTCATATTCTTAGAGGCATTAAAAACTTGGTCTCCTGTCAATGTACTTATTTCATCATCTTGAAATGTATTTTTGGGTTGGTTACCTGAAGTTTCATCTGTCTCCAAACTGGTGCAGTTGCTTTCAACATCTCCAAGGCAAGAATTGATGCCATGATCCTCTGCTTTAACTCCACTCTGCTCTTGAATTTCCACACCAGTTTCTGTTAGCTGCTCAATCGACTCCTCTGCTGAAGATGAAGATAACTCTCTGCAATCTGTCTCTGATAGGTCACTGTCTTCTTCGAATGCATCATCGCTGTAAGAAAGTTGGTCATAACTCAATCTTTCATACCCTTGTTCAGATTCTTGAATCTCAAAATTCTGTTTAGTGTCGTCCCGTTCGCTGCCGCCACCATCATTGAGTTGTCTCTCAAAAGACTGGTTTTTCTCTTCCAAAAGTCCTTGCAGTACTTCATAATAATCCTCTATCACATCATTGCAGTTACCAGAAATTGCATCAGACTTGATCAGAGGTTCTTCATGCATATCAGCATCTCGAATTATTGATGAAAACCCAGCATTTGGACCAGACTCATAATCATCAAGCACTCCAGTGGACAATCGCCCTTCCTCCCACTCCATGTCAGTAGTTGCGGAACTGGCATAATGCACTTCGATGCTTGAAAGTTCTTCAAAGTCGCTCTCATTCGAACTGCTTCCCATGGCAGTTTCTTCTTGATCCAACAGAGCTTTGTAGTATTCATCTATATCTTCTTTTTGGTCTTCTTCAGCAAAGCCTTCAAAGCTTTCTGCCTCAGAGTCACTCTCAGACTGCGGTGATCTATCCGACAGATTCTCCTCAACTAGGGTGTTCGCATTATTTTCTTCTGCTGCTTCACCACTTGCATCATTTGGTTCACCATTGGAATCATCTTGTTCTCCTACAAGATCAGCTCCAGCTTCCCTTCCAATTTCCTCAGCATCGTCTTCCTTGCGTGTAGCATAGATTTCAACAAAGAAATCTTCATGTTTCATAGGATCAGCATTTTTGTCATTGTCATCAAACAACATCCTCTGCAAATCAATTTCTTTTACTCCATCATTAAATTGCTTCGCTCCACGTGGACTTAGAGCTTGCAGCTTCATCATCTTCTGGGTCTTCAACGAACGTCTTTTTGCAGACAAGAAACACTTCAATGGAGGCACAGGTGAATGATGATGACCATTGAGAGAACAGTAAGTATATGGGCAAACCTTCATGACTGAAGTCCCCTCAGCTTCAGTTCCCCCAGGATTAATCACCAGATAATCAGGAAACTTTGTATCCTTCAGTGTTGAAGAACAAGTTGCTCTCTGAACATTCATATCTGCACAACGAGCAACCCTGGAAGATTTTTTGGCCGAACCTCTTGCTGGCTTAAAACTGGGGGACTTTATTAAAGCTCTCACCAGCTTCAAACTAGACGTCCTTGTTGAAGTTCTTTCTGGTTTATGATTAGAAGCAGAGCTAAGCTTTGAACTGCTCGAATTTCTTCGGTGCTCGTTCTTACCATCCGAAAATATAGTCGGAGAATTTCGAACACTAACCTGGGATTGGTCCTTCCTTGCATCAGAACAGCTGGTGGGCTTCATATAGTTTGGTGAGCCATAAGTTGTTTTGTTCATGGGCTGCTTCTGAGGAAAAGCTGCAGTGTTTGGAACATTGAGAGCTGGTGGTGGTGGCTTTCCTGGCTGGGATATGTTCTTTCTCAAAGGTGATGATCTCAAGCTCTCAATATCTGAAAGCTTGATTGATCTAGATTTCTTCATTTTTTTCTTCAAATCAGCTCCCCTGTGTTTGCCATCCTGGAACTGAGAAGATGTTTTCAGGTTCGCCAACCGCTTCTCGAATTTAACATGATCAGCTTGGATTCCAAGCTTGCTTGGTACCTTTCTTTGGACCATATTCAAAGGAAAACCACAAGCAAAGACAATAGGGAGGTGACAATCCAAGGGAGAATTCAAAGCTCACAAAGATAAGCAATTTCCTCTTTGTCCCATGTCTTGTTTTTGATGGAAAATTTCATTGGAAAGGGAAGGAAAGGAATTCTTGGAACCCAAAGGACCAGAGATTCCTTGGTGGTTCCTAGTTTTGGTTTTCTTTGGTCTCAAGTGGGTGGCCTTTTTGTTGTTTATTTTTCAGCTTAGCAGATGACGAAATTTGAACAAGGCTGAGAGACAAGAGTCTGATGCGGACATGCACTAACTGGGGAGTTTTTGGGCCCTATTATTCAGGCTTTTTATTTATTTTTCTTCATATTTTTTGAGCTCTTTTTGAATTGAATTATGAAGCTTGTGACATGAGAAGTCTACATATGGCATTGGCAGATTGAATATTTCCTGATGGGTTTGTATTATTAGTAGTTGTGGTCTTATATGACGAAAATACCCTCCATTATTTTAATTTCTTTAGATGATAAGCAGCAACAACTTCATTGCATACTAGAGATGCCCGTTGTGTATGTTCAATCAAATTTTGCATAGGATTGCTTCCATTGCAGTTAATGGGGTTTGTAGCAATGTGGTAGAATTGCCACCTACCAAATTAAACAATCTAACAGAAGGGATGGCAATTTTAATCGCATTTTTACTATAATATTATGCGGCATGTCGACCTAATATTATTAATTGATTTAAATTATAACACGTGGTGCCGATAAGTTAGCATTATGTTGGAGCCCTTTTGAGCACATGTAGATGTGAAAAAGAAAAATGGTATGTTTCTTTTTCAGGTGCATTGGAGATTCCCTAAAGATTGTCGTATTTATCACTAAAATTTTGGGGAGTTTTTCTTCTGTTTTGTGAGACAAGAAACATGTTTGTAGCCATTGATGCTTTAAGAAAGACAAACCATTTGAAAAAAGGAGTGAGAATTGAGGAAAAAAGGATAGCATCGTAATTTCACATGGAGGAAATTTTTCTGGGTTATACACTGTTGACCGGAAACGCAGAAAAAGTGGTTGGGCGGTCCCTTTGCAAAAAAGATAAGGCTGTGGTCGGCGAGAATGGGTTGCTTGTGGGGCCTACTAGGAGCCTAATGCTCATTTACACAGACACAGAAGCAGACGCTCCTCTGTCTGAATTCCCATTGAGAAAAGCGTTGTCACATAAAGAATATGAGATGGGTCCTTACTAATTGGGCACTTAACTAATAATTTTTGTTCATGTTTTCAGAGGGCCAATGAATGTGTCTCCTTTTTAAAAGGTCACTAATGAACAAGGCCATTTTACCATTTGACCATTTTATTTTCATTTCTTTGAATGGCAATTCCGATATGTTGTTGGTGAAACAAATATGGTTGATGATGCTTCGGCTGTGATTGAACACAAGAAGTATAATTTGTGTATTTGGTGTTGCTTTCATATGATACTCTTTGTAAGTTTTTTGTGGGTTAGGTCTTATTCGTTAAAGTTGGGCAATCATAACTTAACGCGAGTAAACGCAAAACCACAATGGACATAAATCCGAATGACCTCGAACTTGAATTCCAGTCAAAGAGCAAAATTATTATTTGCTTCTTTATCAAAGGGAAGGCTAAGCTATCTTCTCTACGAAGAAAGTTGAGATTTCACCCCAAAATCAATTGACAATGGGAGGAGTAGCCTAACTCCCTATAAACCCATGCTAGGTCCCTTAACTTTCCAAAGTGGGACATTCATTCTCACAATCTTTTCTATCGTGCATTTTGTGGGAGCAAATAAATCGACGTCCAAGCCGGAGCCGCCACATGGAAGAGAAGCAAACGCTAAGAATATATTATTTAAATCAATATTCTGATTTAATAATATACTAGCCTCTCCGCATGCGCTTCCGCGCCTGCTAGAGGCTTTTTTTTATATATATAAAATTTATTTTCTTTTATAATTAAAAAAAAGAAAATGGATAGTTGTTTTCCATAAAATAGGATCCATTATTCGATTTTTCTTTTAATTTTAATTTTTTAAAATATGAAAAAGTGTGAATTTACCATATTATCCTCATTTAATTAATAATTTCAATTCTTAATGTTGTATTAACCAAGGGCATTTTCTGGTATTTTGAATGTTTCACCATTCTCTGCCTTTTGCTTTATATATATAGATTTCACCATTATCTGCCTTTTGCTTATATATATAGATTCAATATGAGGGTTACCTATTTAGGTTGAGGGAATAAATTCCATAAATTCTCTCAATCTATTTATTTCCTTCCATAACTTCCCTCAACTCAATTAATCACGAGATGAATAATTCTCAATTACTCCCTCCTCAGTTGGAAAATGAATGTTACAAGAAAGGAAAATCTATTTAAGCAAAATGGAGGACACAAATATGGTAACTCTGAAAAATCCCTAAAATTACTTTCTCCCTCTCTCTCTCTCTCTCTCTCTCTCTCTCTCTCTCTCTCTCTCTCTCTCTCTCTCTCTCTCTCTCTCTCTCTCTCTCTCTCTCTTTCCAGTCGAAACTCTGTCTAGCACTCTCTTCTACTGGCCAACCAACCCTAATTGCTGCCACCTCTCTTACCTACTCGATTCCCAAGCCACCTGTCTCTCCCGTAGAGAAACATATCTGCACTTTTCAGAAATACCCCGTGTTATTACTGACTAAGGCATCGGATGGCCATTTGCCACTACCACACCGGTGGTTTTCCGATTGATTTGTTTTGTCATGCAAGGAATCTAGAAGGAGGGATGAACAAGAGAGAAGAATCATCCATGAATATTCTCCTATGAGAAATTTGCACAAACACATTTCCCACTAATTAGTTGACATATTATGGAATCCATTTACACTTCTTTTTTTTTTTTATCAAAGAGAAACTTCATTAGATATACTTCAATGGTACAATCAAAGACATCAACAAGACATCTAAACTAAAGTACCAATCCCAAAAGGGAAACAAACTAACATGCTAAAAGTAAAACTAACGTTGACAAAAGCCACACTAAAACTACTAGCCCACATCACCACAATTAACCATAAGTCCAAACAAATCTCACAAACCCAATATAACCAAGACCGTAAAACAACCCATGAGCCTAAACGAACCCTACCACCACCACCTGAAGAGGCGCCATTGCGGCCACACCCACCACCGCATCCGTAACAGATCTGGAGAAAATATAATTGCCAGCGATCTACCTGCGCATAAGAGCGAACAAATATACGAAAATAACAACCTTGCCAAAGAACAATTGGGTGATTTGCAGCAACATTGGTCAAAGACGATGTAGAATCAAATTTATGGAACATGAGCGGCATCAGGAAGCGAGTTTGGGGAGAAGAATTTGATTGAGAACATAAACTAAAAGGGGTGGTGAGGAACCTCAATCTAAGCATGGCTTAGAAGAAATCAGCACAAAGGGTTTTTTATTCAAAATGCCCGAGTGGACTTATCCACTAACCTAAAAGGAAAAGACAAGAAGAGATGAAGGAGAGGAAGAGCAATGACGCTTCTTCTTCCTCCCCGCCCCTGAAGTTTTCCTTTAGGACTCATCAAAGAGAGAGAGCGGCTAGAGTTTTTGGGGTTAAGGAATCCATTTACACTTGAATTTAGGAATTTAAATTTTAATGTTTTAAAAGCGCAAAAGAAATATATAAAAATTGCAGCCTAGCTAATTTTTTTAATGTTTTAATGTTTAATATTTTAAATTTTTTATACTTAAATTTGAGGTCATATGTTTGAATCCAACATTGTCGGTTATATCATGTTAATCCCATGCATGAAAATTGCAGCCTAGCTAATATTGGCACAATGGGAAAAATATAAAATCAAACTTTTAAGTTCCCATTGACCACCCAAAAAAAAAAAAATTTAAGTTCGTGTCAGACAAAAAAAAACACACACACACCTAAAAAAATTGATCCTAAGTGGGAAAGTCGCCACAGAAAGGTACGAACTCAATATAACATGTATTTTCATTCTCAAGCCTCAAATTTATAACTTGACATCAACGTGTTGAAATTTCAAGTTCTCTCTATTGTCTAAATTTTAGGTTTTAAACTTGAGATTTAGAATCTAATTTTTGAACACGAAAAATCGACTTTACACCATAAACAATCCATTATAGCCATGATGAGAGAAAAGTTTAAGATAGTTTAATTGTCAATCAACGTGTCTGATTCGTTTAGATGTCATGTAGATAGAATCTCATTAAATAATAATATGAGCAATGCAAGGCATACCACATTTACTTACCACTTTGTGTAGGTTGAACCCACTCCACATGGAACCACACTGTTTGAATAACATATAAACATTATACACTATTGATGCCCATAACCTCACATTTATTTATTATTTGTTTTGCAAATGAGCTATTAGATTCTAAAGGGTGAAAAAGCGATGATAATGTTGAATAATTATTTTTTAATACAAGCCATCATTATTAGAAAAAGGCACGATAGGAACCCCTTTATTAGAGAGAGAAGTAAAAACAATCTCTATAAATTGCTATTGCGGCTCAAATAACTTAAACCATTCCTAAAATCCCTTCATCATCTTCACTAAAGGCACGAATAACTTAGGGCCAATTGGGATTGTTGTCACTTTTTAAAAAGGCTGTTTCTACTGTGCTTTGAAAATAATGAGCTGTAAAGTAAAGCAGTTCCATGTTTGGTAAACAATATTTTTAAAGTGTTGTTAGTATAAAAAGCAGTGTCAAAATCGTTTGGTAAACTTTAATATAAAACTGTTGTAACTGTGGATAGTTACTAAAAAGGACATGATGTTGTTGATAAATTTTAATATACAACTATTGTAACTGTTGATAATGACTAAAAACATACATGATGTTGAAAGTGTTATTTGCTAACTATGTGGTGGTGGTGGTGATAGTGGGAGTGTGGTGGTGGTAATGATGGTAGTGGAAGTGGTGGGGCGTGGTATAGGTGGAGGTGGAGTTGGTGATTGTGGTGGTTGTGGTGGAGGTGGTGGTGGTGGTGATGGAGGTGGTGGGCAGTATGGGTGGAGGAGGAGTGGTGGTTGTGGCGGTGGAGGTGTTGGTGGTGATAGTGCTGATAGAGGTGGAGGTGAAGGTGGTGGTGGTGGAGGTGGAGGTGGAGGTGGAGGTGGTGGTGGTGGTGGTGGTGGTGGAGGAGGAGGGAGGAGGAGTGGGATTGGTAGTCATGGGAGGTGGAGGTGACCATGGTGGTGGTAGACGAAGTCATTTTTAAAAATGAATGATGGTATTATTGGAATTGAAAAAATTCATTAAAGGCTATTATGTGTTTCTTGTGAAAGCAGCTTTCAAAGATCCTAGAGGTTGCTTTTAAAAGTTGTTGTCATGAGGCATTGTTTTTAAACTAATCAGCATATTTTATTTTACCAAAACGTTAACCTACTTAACTTTAAAGTAAAGTTGATTTTGACCAAAAAAGAAAAATAGAAAAAGCAATGTCAAACGGGCCCTTAAAACCGTTCCTAAAAGCCCTATGTCATGTCATTGGACCAAGTACCAGCTAAAAAACTATACATAGTCTACACCTTCCTTCTTGCTTTCACCCCTTAGATTTTAGGGTTTTCTTTTTTCAAGCACGGTCTCTCTCTCTCTCTCTCTCTCCTCTCTCTCTCTTCTCTCTCTCTCTCTCTCTCTCTGATCCTCCTTCCTCTAGGATCGTTCTCGTCGCCTCATAGGTTTTAATTTTTTCGATAACCTTTACGACGATGTCCATTGGGGGAGGGGGGTTTGTCATTACACACACTACCAAGGTGTCATGGGGGTTCGAACCTTAAGATTACTGACCACAAGTCAAAATCCTTTTCCACTCAGCTAGACCTCGTTAACAATGTTTAATCCTTGTTTTTTTTTTTTTAATAAGAATTATGTGTCTTTCAATGTCAATGAATTACCCTTTCCAGTAGGTATTAAGTAGGACTTCATTTGTTTTTAAATCACACCTTAAATTCGAAATAATTCTAAAATTATTTATTATGTATTCAACTCGTGAAATAAGTTATTGGAAAAGACAACAATAATGTTCAATACGTACATATTTTTATGTGGAACTAGCCTCTGACACCAAAAATAAAACTCAAAGTGTATACAACAACCCAACTTATCTATTATTATTTACAACTTACAAAACAATTAGACCATATGAATTGAGGATGCTAATTGGGGTTACTTCATGTGCAATGTTGTCCTATATCCAAAAATACATGCAGGTAGTTCTGGCTCTATCCGTTTCCTAGTCAGCTAGGATGACAGTTTCATGGGCCCCCTGTGGCCATATTGTGCCTGAGATATGTGGACTGACACAATCAGAGCCTACCAAGTGTAATACATTTGTTGGCATATTTTAGGTGACCAATTTGTCTGCCCTACCTACCCACCACGCACGCAGCGACTATATATTTCTTATTATGTACAGGGGCCGTCAAGCAGCAGTAGATCGTAGTTAGGGTTTTCTTTTGTTTCGCTTTGTTCTTGAGAAAAAATGGTGGAGAACCAACCCATCCTTCACTTAATAATCAGAAGAAGAGAGTCAAATATGAACACCACTTGTCCGTTCAGGTCAGAGTCATGCAAATTTACATCGGATCGGTGATTTACCAGAAATGTAGGTATCTATCTCTGTCTCACAATCTCGAAACTCTCACTCTCCTTCTCTCTCTTGCTCTACCTCTCTTGATACTAACAACTTGATCTGTGGATTCTTTTTGTGAGGAGGCAGTTGGCAACAGACTGATGAGTGCTACTCTAGCAAGAAGCCTCAAAATTAACTGGTATTCCTGATCTTAATTATTTGCTTAATTTATTCGGACTTATAAGAATATGTTATACCAATTATTCACTGATCTCTGCACATCTATAATCAAATTCAGATGCCGTTTTGTATTTAATTTGGGGAGACTATTATGTTATATGACGACTAAAAATTGTGGTTCTAATAATCTAAATTGAATTGTGTGTATTTTAGGACCTCCAAGCAGACTCAAGGCCTCCACAAACTTTGTGTGGAGCTCTGGCATCCGCATTTGGCGTCCAGCTAACCTGTTGTTTTTCCACATAGGCCGCGAGAGGTAGGACTTGGTCTTGCGATGGTCGGTTCATTTCCCTTCCCAGTACATAATTGGCAACCTTGGAAGGTGGCATCAGAGGCCAAATGCTTAATGTGCATCAGAGATCGTCAAATGCTTTAATATGGCTAGACTGGATTATGTTGTTTCTGGGATACGCGCCTGTCAAACTGTTCTTCGATTCCATCTGTTATACATCTATGGTGTAATTGTCTCACCTCCCCCGTGTAAATTAGCTGGTAGAGAATTATGGAACGTAATTGTCTGACCTATACCCCAGTTTAAGAGGGCCTGGGGTGTCGATATGCAGCTCTACTCTCCTCGTAGAGCAGTATGACGTTCTTCAAAGCTCGTGGGGCTTCTTTGTTGATCTTGTTCTGAGAATAAAAATGGAGAAAATTCAAGTATACTTCTTTTCCTAAATGAAAAGATAGTCAAATACAAAGCCCAGTAGTCTTTCTTTCAGATCATGAATCATACTAATTTAATTACATCGAATTGGTGATTTACACACAAAAATGTACGGACTCTTTCAGTGTCGCGGACAAGTGAAGACCTTGGATGGATTGTGTATACAAGATTTCTTCAACATGTACCTGCAGCACTGCTTAGGCTCACAAATCCGTCGTTATAACATCTTTGCATAATAAAATGTACTGATATATAGGCATCACGTACATGTATGTTATATATATGGGTTTAGGGTTATGTATTACGGTTATAGGGTTTACATAGTTCTTTATATACCGACATCAAACTTCTACATATAAAGGAATGGAGCTTAATACTGTTCAAAAAATCATTAGATGTTAGTTGGACCTGTGTATGAACGAATAGAGAACTACTACACGAGAAAATATAGACTATACAATATATGGATGACACGTGGTACATCTTGTACCAGTGTATAATATGGGTGGATGACAAAGTTATTTTCCCTCTTTTACGGAATAGTATCAATAAAATAGCCACTTATATTATAACACTTGTACAAATGTACCACGTGACTGTACTACCGAGTATTATAGAATCACTCCTACTACACGTCCCGCTACAAATTTATTACAACCATTGGTCCTTAAACAATTGTAGATTATGCCAGCATGCTCACCTCTTTGAAAAGTAACTTCACAATCAGGTAGGAAGAAAGCCAGCCAAATTTGTGCTTCTTAATCCACACAAAATCTCAGTACATTTTAAAGCTAAAAAGCGTATAACATTATTCCAATACGTGCCCACCGTAGACATGTCCATTGTTAATTTTAGCTACAATTAATAGCCCCCTTCTAACAATAGCCACAGTACTTCTACATTTGGCATGGATATTGCTCTAAAGAGGACTATTTGAGTTGATCAGGTCCATGCATTGTAGAAAATAGATAGATAAAGAAAATAGTGGCCCACTTCTCTATGTTGTATGTATCATTAAATGCTCTCGGGGAGTATACAACATGTCGTCTCTTATAGTGAGAGTCATTTTATCTGTTAGCTTCCACTCCTCCTTCCTCACTGCACTCCATCACATGCACATATGTGAGTTTGATCGCTTCTTGTAACGAAAAGGATTCGACAGAAACTCAAGCAGAAGTACATATGTCGTCCCGTCCCGTAGAACACAATAGCCTGTGAGAAATTCCATTCCATTAACAAGAGCAAATACGAAATGCCATAATGCTCAGTATATTGAATGTGTGAATGAGGGAAATACCAATTTTGAAAACTACCATACCATACTATCTTTAAAGTACGACGTACCAAGTTTTAGGTCGAGCAACGCTTAAAAAAAAAATAAATTCCGACAATTTAACATTAATAGAAAATTTACAAACATCTGGTAAATCATTGATTCGACAATTTCCAATCTACACATTGTGAACTTTTAGCTGGCAGAATTACTATAAGTACCCATTGCGTAGCACTAATGTGCAAGCCAAAAGTATTGACAACTCATATCTGCTTCAATTGAACAAATCCAAACTGCAAAGTCCAGGACCAACATCTTTATGGAAGACTATTGGGCGCCTGTATTGCCAATTGCTAATCCCTCACGATCATCCTCTTACATTTACATCCAAAGGAGAAATATGGGATTTTGCGGCGTCATTCTGGATACTTCCGAAGTAATCAGTAGTTCTCACTGATGAGCTCTTCCAAAAGGCATCCCTTTCTTCATCTGGCATACCCTCTCATTGTCTGTATCAAATTTATACAAATTTTCATTATATACAGCAAACAATTCTAAATCACATATTCAAATTCTTATAACTATTCTGATTCATCATTATTTATTTTTGTGGAAAATAGCATCTGCTCAATACAAAACCAACGCATCTGAATTAGATCATATAATTCATAATAATTCGAATAAGTAAAAAACTAATTGTACCGTTAATTTCGAGGCCGATGATTACTGCATCCGCAACTGTATTGCAGAACGACCCTCTCCTGCAAACAAGAATTAATCCTTCAGTAACATTCTGCAAGTGTATAGAATATATACATATAGAGAGAGACTTACAGTTCTGGTAAATCATTGATTCGATGTAAATTGACCTGATCCATGATCTCCATGGAAAAGTAGTATTTGTATTTGACTCTCTTCTGATGTAAGAAGAGAAGGATGCTTTGATTTTCCTCCATTTTTTTTTTCTCAAGAAAAAGCCAAACAGAAGAAACCCTAACTAGCTTGGAAGAGCCGTTTTTCTCTATGAGAGGTACTGCGCTCATTTGACCAACCACACCTACCTCATAACAAATTTATAATGGGCGTTTAGGGCAGACAAGCCACCCGACCACATGCCAACAACTAAGTTATACATGGCAGCCTCTTATTTGTCACCTCCACGTATCTTAGGCACCACTGATTGGCCAGCAGGTCATCAAACTATATCCCTAATGTTTATATTTTCAATATCCCTTTGATAAAAAATATTATATATTTTTTTTCAAATATCTCTTTTTTAAATGACGATATAACATAAAAATAATTATAGAAATAAACCACATATACATTGTGTATCACATCTTTAATATAGAGGAGTACCTTGTATTTGTAAGCCCTACTTCTATTAGAAATATGGTACAATAATGTTGTCTCGAGTTTTATTCGTAATAATGAAAAAAAGCATATTGGCAGTCACTTGAGTGTGGGTCGAGAGGCAGCTATATGATTATAAAAAAAACACACGTACCTAGTAGCCACGAGCGTAATGAACTGCGAAGTCATAATACCTTCACAAAAATTTCATGCATGCATGTGTTAATTAGAATGCTGTTATTTTAACTATTGGGTTTGATAAACTTTAATTAACCGTCTTCTCGATTTTCTGCATTTAATATCGGTGTATTTATATGCTTTTAAAAATTATAGTTTGCTACAATAACGTAGTAATAACTTATATTTCTCCAAGTTTAACAAAATTTGTGCTTTTTTCAAGATATAAAAGGCAATAAAAATGATAAAAATGGCAACAAAATAACCAACTTGCACATTATAGTATTTGGCACTATAATAAATTTATTGCCTATAATTCTTTAATTAATGTACCAAATATATCATATCATGTACATTGGAGCGGATCTGTTGTTCTCAATTTGGTGTCACCTCTCTAATTATTCGACACGCAAGGGATTAACTCTGTTAACTTTTTTATTGTATTTTAAAAAAACCCAAATGCCAAAGGGTGCGTACGAGTCCCCAATAACTTCTTTTATTTCCTGAATTCGACAATCATGAGGTCTTCTCAAAACCCTCAACGCCATTGCCTTCAATGGCCAAAGTCAATTCCCATGAGCGCAAAGGTTTGGATGCATTTGGCCATGTCTACATGGAACATGAATATCTTTGGTTGCGAGAGCTTTTTGCTATTAAAGAGGGGACAGTATGAGTATAACCATCTCTTAAGTTATATGACATGTGTCGAATAATTAGAGAAGGAACACCAAATTGGGGACAACATATCCGCTCCCCTACCAAATTTCACACTTTTTTCTTTTTGGAAGGATTTCCACACAATTTTTATATATTTATCTTCAGGGGTGGAGATAGTATCCTTTTTTTTCCCCTTTTAAAAATATTTTTTTAATTTTTTTTTTCCTTTTTGAAAAGCTACTGATCAAAGTCCTCTCCCCTCAAAAGAAAGAAATACTTCAAGTTTTTCTGCAAGCTTAAATTGATACATGGTTAACCTGGCAATTTTGTTACAGAATGCAGTAAGAGGGTTTCCATATGTTTTTTGGGCTGAACATGCGACTCCCAATGGGGTTAACTTAATCGTTCATTTTGGTTTGGACTGGTTTTTCATACTAAGAACTCGAACAAGAACCAATCCAAAACGGTCATATCCGGGTTTGGAACATATGTTGAATTTACTTGTCAACGCATTTTTTTCCCGGTTTGTTTCAACTCAATTCGTTTAATCAGTTTAGTTCAAATGTCCACCTCTAGTGTGCCATGAGGGTTGGTGGTCAAGGAAGGGGAGGTGGCTACGTGTGGCTTATCTGGTTTTGCATTTTTTTAAAATGACGGAAATTAATGTGCTAGAATTTATAAAGTTTTTTGTTTGCTAAACATATTTAAACTTGGAATTTAACGTTTACCATCTTGGATTTGGAACCTCCAAATTCCATGTTTTTCGCACGTGGAATTTCTGTGGATTCCTTATTTTTTTTTTATAATCAAAATAGGGAATTGGTTTATGTCAATTTTAAAATTTTTGACTTTTGTATCAAAATCCCAAGTTATTTCCTCATCCAAACGTGTCGTACATGATGCAGTGGTATTTCAATTTTCAAAATTGGAGGTTAGGAGTTTGATTCCTTTGTCCTCAACATTTCAATATCGACATATTTTTTGAATCGAGGCGATACCATATCGGTACATAGTTTCAACATGGGGGTGTGGATCACCGCATGAGGTATACCTTGGATATGTTGAAACTAGCAAATTAATACACATAAGGTACAACTAATGCAACTAGGAGGTCCTTGTTTCTTATTTATTTATTTTATTAAATGCGGCTATAACTTTTAAATATAATGTATTTAAATAGTATAGCCGGGCTGCTATACTACGATTTTTTTTTTAAAAACAAATAGCATGGCGCCTAATCAATAGAGGTTCTTCTTTTTTGAAAAAACAAACGTACAGCCGCACGGCTATACTTCGTGCTTTTAATTTTTTTTAAATAGACGTGTTGAAACGTTGGTGCCTAATCGATGCGGGGTCCTCTTTTTGATATTAAAAAATAGTATAGCCGTGTGGCGATACTTGGTTTTTAAATTTTTATAAAACAGTTATAGGGCTACTGTTTTACAGGTGGGCGCCGACGCGCTGTGCGGCTATTTTTTTTTTATAAATAGTATAGCCGATCGGCTTTACCTTTTTTTTTTCAAAATTGTTTTTAATAGTATAGCTGACAGCTTATACTACGATTTTGTTTATTATAAGGTACAAACTAATGCAACAAGTAGGGTCCTTTATTATTATGATTATTATTTTATTAAATAGTATAGCCGTGCGGCAATACCGTTTGAGTATAATGTAATCAAATAGTATAGCCGTGCGGGTATACTCTTTTGACACGTTGCGCCTAATCAATATAGGGTCTTCGTTTTTATTAAAAAAATAATAATACAGCTGGAAGGCTATACTCCGTGTTTTTAATTTTTTTAAATAGACATTTGTTGACACGTGGCCCCTAATCGGTGGGGGCTCTTCTGTTTTTATAATTAAAAAACGTATAGCCGATCGGCTATACTCGGTTTTTTAATTTTGGATCAAACAGTATAGCCGGTCGACTATACTATTTTACGACGTGGGCGCCTTGGCCTCTGATGGCTTGCTCTTTAAGCAATAGTATGGCCGTGCGGCATGTCGATTTTTTTCTTATTTTTTAAAAAATTGTATAAACCTAGCAGCTTTGCTGGTTTTTTTTAAAAAAAATTGTCTTGAATAAATAGTATAGATGAGCGGCTATAGTCTTTTACATATGTATACTTATATAGGTACGTACGTATTTTTCAATAATACATTTCATGTTCTATATAGGTACGTATGTATTTTTTACAAAATTTTTCAGTAAGACACACAAAATTCACGTATTATACAAATAATTCTCACATATTATTGAATAAGAATAATATATGACTATAATGTATTTAAATAGTATAGCCGAGCGGCTATACTGTTTTTGACACGTGGCGCCTAATCAATATAGAGTCTTCTTTTTTATTAAAATAATAATACTACAGCCGGATGGCTATACTCCGTGTTTTTTATTTTTTTAAATAGACATTTGTTGACACGTGGCGTCAGGGGGTCCTCTGTTTTTATAATTAAAAAACGTATAGCCTTTCAGCTAAACTCGGTTTTTTAATTATGGATCAAATAGTATATAGCCGTTCTATTTTACACGTGGGCGCCTAGGCGCTATGCGGCTATTCTGTAGCAATATTATAGCCGTTCGGCTATACTCTATTTTTGTATTTTTTTTTAAATAGTATAGCCGATCGGCTTTACGGGTTTTTTTTTTTCAAAATTGTTTTAATATATAGCCAGCATGTATACTATGATTTTTTTTTTTTTTTAAACAATAGTATCGCCGGTCAGCTATACTTATTTTGACACATTGCGCCTAATCAATAGAGGGCCTTCTTTTTTATTAAATAATAATCGTACAGCCGCATGGCTATACTCCGTGTTTTTAATTTTTTTAAACAGACATTTGTTGACACGTGGCGCCTAATCAATGGGGGGTCCTTTGTTTTTATAATTGAAAAACGTATAGCTGTTTGGCTATACTCGGTTTTTAATTTTGGATAAAACAGTATAGCCGCACGACGATACTATTTTACACGTGGGCTCCTAGGCGCCATGTGTGGCTGCTCTGTAGCAAATAGTATAGCCGTGCGGCGAGACTCGATTTTTTTTTCTTATTTTTTTAAAAAATAGTATAGCCCAGCAGGTTTGCTAGTTTTTTTTATAATTGTCTTGAATAAATAGTATAGATGAGAGGCTATAGTCTTTTACATATGTATACATATATAGGTACATACGTGTTTTTCAATAATACATTCATGTTCTATACACGTCTCATGTTTTTTTAAAAACAAACATACAATAGTGGTATTGTACATGTACGTACATATTTCTAATGTTTTATACACGTATTTTTTACAAAAGTTTCAGTAAGACACACAAAATTCACGTATTATACAAATAATTCTCACATATTATTGAATAAGAATAATATATGTTATAAAAATTATATTAAATTATCATATAGTGGAAGATTAGTATTTATTTTGGATATGTTGAAACTATCAAATTAATACAGATAAGGTACAAACTAATGCAAATTAATACAGATAAGGAACAAACTAATGCAAATTAATACAGATAAGGTACAAACTAATGCAACTAGGAGGGTTCTTTTTTATTATTTATTTATTTTTTATTAAATAGTATAACTGTTCGGCCATACCGTTTGAGTATAATGTATTTAAATAGTATAGCCGGGCGGCTATACTCTTTTTGACACGTGGCACCTAATCAATAGAGGGTTTTCTTTTTTCTTTTTTTAAAAAAGGCTTAAATGTTGAAATGGTCCCTATATGTTTTACCTCATCAGCCAATTTAGTCCCCGTTTTATTAATTTGGCCAATTTAGTCCATGTATTTGTATATTTTAGCAAATGTGGTCCTTTTCGTCAAAATTCAGTTGAAACTGAAGAAAAAAAATTAATTACAGTTTTTGAAATTAATTTTAAATTTTTTTCTTCCCGTTTTAACAAAATTTTGATGGAAATGATCATATTTGCTAACATATACAAACACAGGGACTAAGTTGGCCAAATTGATAACACGGGGATTAAATTGGCCGATGAGGTAAAACACAAGGACCATTTCGACATTTAAGCCAAAAGAAAATAGTAGTACAACTGTGCAACGATATTATTTAATCAATAAAAAAATAAGCAAAAAGCACCCTCCTTGTTGTATTAGTTTAGACTTTAGAGATATTAATTTGCTAATTTCAACATATCCAAAGTAGATATTGATCTCCCACTGTATAATATTTTAACATGTATTTTTTTTATTCAATAATATGTGAGAATTATTTGTATAATACGTGAATTTTGTGTGTCTTATTGAAAATTTTGTAAAAAATACATGTATTAAACATGAGAAATATATACGTAGATGTGCAATACGAGTATTGTACGTTTACTTTTTTTTTTTAAACGTGAATTTAACCAAGTCCCTAAGACGTGTACAGAATACAGATGTATTATTGAAAAATACGTACGTGTGTATCATGAGTATTAAATGTGAAAGTACTAAATTGTTTATATAGGTAATAACTACAGAAAAGTAAAAAATTAAACGGGGACAATAGAGACTCGGGTAATGGCCTAATAATAATAGATAATGGTATAAACTACTCTTATCGATAAATGAAAATCGGGGAAAAATTTAAAAGAAAGAAAGGATCCCAGTATACACATATATAGTATAGCAACACAGCTATACTATTTATTAAAGGAAATTAAAACAAAAGAAAACCCCGTAAAGCCGATTGGCTATACTAGTTTTTTTTTAATTTAAATTATTAAAAAAGCAGAGCTGCCGTACAGCGCCTAGGTGCCATGTGTCAAAATAAGTATAGCCGTGCGGCTATACTATTTTGGAAAAAAAAAAATCAATTTTTTGTCCTTTCCTTTGTCTGTCGCTTCTCTTTCTCTCTCCCCCATTCTCTGCTTTTTGTTTTTCCTTATTACAATGCGTCAAATGGTGAAACATTAAAACATTCAGAAAATATTTTTGATAAACTATGAAGTGCTAGAGACCACAATTATCATGGGGTTAAAATGGTAAGAGACTTATCATTAAAATAAACAAAATTTAAATCAAAACAAAAAAAACACAAAACCCATGTACTCGATGTGGCAGTTACCCCCACCCTTCTACTCCTTTTCCTTTTTGGGTTTTTTTTTTCTCATTTGTTTAATACATTACTAGCTTTCCACATTGAGAAATTATAGAGTAGTACGATATCACCATGTCAACTGGTGATACTTTCACTCAAAAAATATTATGTGTCATTTTAGAAAGAAAATAATTATTCTTTTTACAGCTCGACTTTATCTATATCCACAGAAATAAAATTAGAAAAGAAAAAAAAATGTCCCAGCAATCCAACCCAATAATCATTAGTTACAAGTAAGCCAAATCCCCATAGCCCAATAAATTGTTGCAACCAGGAAACTTCATCATCATTGTCATTGAGTTAAAAAAAAATTATATAATCTTAATATCTGATGAGGCTTATTAGATCCACATTTGAGAACCAACATAATACCCAACCCAATCAACCTTTTAAATATCAATTTCCTATAACCTTCTTCACATCTAATGGAAATATGTAGTTTAGAAGTCAACAAACCAATGAGACCTTCATTAATGAGAAAATATAGATGGATCTTGCATAGCCACCGAAAGGTTGAGAAGCAAATCTGGCTATGATTTAGCAGTTTGAAGGAGAGAGAGAGAGAGAGAGAGAGAGAGAGGCGACCAGGCCAAGCGACAAGGGAGTAGGCGACTGGGTTGGGGTGGGCAATTACTCGTCTTTTGTTTTTTCTGATTTTTTATTATTTTAAATGGTAAAAATTAGGTTCCAATTCCAACTGTAAAATAAAATGTGAGTTGTTTAAAAGTATGACACATGACATATTTTGAGTAGAAGTATCACCAGCTGACGTGATGATATTGTACTATTCTATAATTTCTCCACATGAAGCTTTTTTTTTTTTTTTAATGCCTTTTTTTATTTTAATGCAAGTTTTGTTTGGTTTGGGGTATTGGCCCGCCACCGCTACAATACTTCAAAATAAACATGTCATAATCAAATATCTCAACCTATATCTCAGCTTCCTTACGATCGAGTTTGATTCCTTTTTCTGTATATTAGAGTAGTTTTTTAATAACCAAAGTATATTAGACTAGTTTACAATATTGGTAATAAAAAAAACATATATCTCGGTTCACTTGAGTCACATAAACACTATTTTCAGTTATTTCAGTAAAAAAAATTAGATAAAATTATTAGTTTTTCATGAGTCCCATGTAAATAGGTTATTTTCTGAAAAACTCGAGTCATGTCACCCAGCTCTAGTTACTAATCCATGTTACAAAGTAAATGACCCAATTGTATTCACAGTGCACTTTGTATTAGACCTTTCTCAATACGCATTGTCCACAAACTATTTTTTTTTTTCTTCCTCTCATTATATATAATATCTATATATATATGTACATAGAAACTAAAACACAATCCAAGAAGCCAACGTTCATAGAAATTTTTTCTTCTCATTATACATATACTGTGATGTCAATGTTCAAATAATATATGGTATATAACAGTAAGAATGACAAATTGTTTTGATTTTGTCTCGCTATACTCACTTTATATTCTCTTTTGTAAAGCAATAAGTAGCACTATGAAAATGGGAGAAACAAGAAAAATAGATATGGAAGAGTTTGACTCAGTGTACCTACTACTTCAACCTTCAGCCTCTTTTAGCACATAGTCGGATTTATTTTAATGAAAGCTTCAAAATAATTCTGGAAGCCAGTGTTTCTTCCAAGGTGAGCTCTTGTAGCTTCATCATTTCCATCGCCTGCCAGATGCATAAGTTCCAATATAATTTAAGATGGAAATGAAGAAACTGCCCGAAAACTGCACTTGAAAAAAAATATATATACCAATTGAAATGTGAAAAACATTCTGTAGTAAGCCCATAACATATAGCCCTACTATTTCCAATTGGTATTTGGATCTTAGGACATGAAATACAATCGTTACAAATCATGCCTATGATATAAGTATCATTTCCGGTGTCAATTCAGAGTCACGGTTTTGTTTTGCTTTAGGATTGCACCCTACATTTGCATATAGAGCGCCTTGGTGCCTTGTCTCTTGCATACAGATGATAGTTTACATATAGATCCAACTAGTAGTTACCTGAAAGCTGAACACAAATTGCCTCGCCTTCTTGCTTACTTAGCAGTTGGGTGGATTGAAGCTTCTAGTACATGACTTGAGCTTCCTGCGACCTATCACCATCACTATATTAAATCTGAAGGTATTGTAGACCAGAAAGATAACAATAGTCAGAAATACACCCATCTTCTATTGAGGATGTGCCACATTCAACCCCCAAAAACATATAATCACAACACAACACATGGTCTCCCGTATATCAATAATATGACAGGAGAACACTGGCTTCAGATAGAATGATAGAGAAGAAGTCATGTGCCCACCCGAAATAGCTGCATCCTTTATATGGGATGACAAAAAATATGCCTTTTCTTCTTTCCTGAACATTGCTTAAGATGCAGGCTAATCATTTGATCCACAAATGCCTTAAAACTTTATATGGGATGACAAAAATTGTTATTGTTTTTTTACATTCACATGAAATTTTGGCAGGTAATTGTGCACAGTCGTCGTCACGTTGAAATGAGAATGTTTGCCGAACTTCGAAACAAAACTAGAGAGTTTTGCTTGGATTGATGTATTTTTCATCACACGAAAGGCAACCGGCTTATTTCAAATTCCATGTGAAACATAAGTAACAAAGTCTCATGAGATTGATTAGACAGAGCAAATAAATTCTCAAAATTAAGATATATACCTACTGAGGGAGTCTTGACAAATAGACCATTGTAAAGCAGCCAACCCATGAAGCTCACTCTGTCAAAACAATTTTCACATGAAACAAATTTGAAAATGTACGGATGTAAAGAAAAATCAGATGTTACCCTTTTACCCAGAAACAAAAAAAACACAAAAAAACAAAGAAAAAATAAAGAAGTGATGAAAACTGATTCATGAAAAATTCATCTCTCAAATATCAACTGCATCACATCACTAGCTAAACTAAAAGATGTTCAATAGTATATTTAGGATCATGGTTTTTGTTTTTGTGAAAAGATAAGGATCACGGTTTCTATAAACCGGATCATTAGATCATAGTATTTCAATTTTTACAGTCATTTCTCAGCCCAAAAGAGGAAGATTGTGCAGGAAAAATGGCCATCGTACATGAACATGAATTTTGAATATTTGCCATTTCACTATTTCAAGTTTCCAAATATGCTGGGAAAATAGCAAGCTGCTCAATTAATAGAGGGCTTGGCTTAATAGAAACAATGACATAAAATCGAGCAGTCCTCTATTAACTGAGTGGAGTAGTTCCCAAAAGAGTCTTATTTAGTAGCCCAGTGATTTTTTTTAGACAGATAGCTGTACCATGGATATCATGAAAAGGTCAGAAGCAATGTCAGTACTTAGTAGCCAGTGATGAAATAGAGAGAGCGAACAAAAGTAACAGATTTAAATAAAGCACACAACTGCAGAAAAATCATAATGCTTGATTACCTGTATTAGGCTATTAGCTTAGGGCCCATTTGGCAGAACTTGTCCAAAAACAAAAATAAAAAAATAAAATTCACAGAGAGGTTCTCTTGAAGAGTCTTTCTGGAGAAACTCTCAAAATGAGCTTCTCCAATAAGATGCATTTTTGCTTCTCAGATGATTTTCCCTCTCTCCAGAATCTGTTGTTAATTGGACCTTTTAAGACAACCAATCACCTGATTAAGTCAGAGTACTTTCACAGGTCATAAGTGCTTCCCTCCCACAAACCTATTTTGAGCTTCCACTAGTTCTCTGTAAATTGAAATGCTATCACAGCCATTTAAAATTTACTGCACCCCATCAATTAACGGATCTGGATTCAACTAATAGATTCAATCAATGTATATCAGTTGCACTGAATTTCTAAATCCAGTCACGTATTAACGGGGTATGATCGACAGTAATTGCTATGTCACTGTCACTAATATTAGATATCAGGAAATGAAATTTTGGATTCAGATATTTTGAACCAAAGATTGTGCCTGCGAAAGATTATGAAGACATGGTAAATCATTTTGCTTAACCAGGGTTAGTAAGGACCAACGCATGACAAGTCCTCAATACTTCTCCCAATAAAATACTTGTTTGCGATGGTATAAGCTGACAACATAAACGATATCAGTCAACTTACATCTTATCGAGTCTTACAATTTACAACAATACTCCTACAAGGAACACTAATTGGCATGTAAATTATTGAATTGCGGCAAATCAGAGAGGTATGTATCATTTCGTCATAGTAAAAAATACCATTGTCCAAATATGTTCGTAGCAAATTTATTTATTGTTTTATATGAGCAAGCAGTTCAGCAACATTACCTTAAATGGTAATTTATCCATAACCTGCTCATAGTAGATTAATGCTTCCTTAAGCTCTCCAACATCCATCAATGTGTCACCATCCTTTAGTGCCTGCATATAAAATTATTAATTTTAGAAATGCTAATGCTGTATAATTTTATTGGATTCTTTAAGATGAGATGATGGTGAAGGGCAAGATTACAAAACCATAATACTCAAGATTTTGTTATAAGATTTACACGTTCAAGAGTTTCAGTTTCCAATTTTGTATAATACCGTGTCTGAAATCACAGAAGCGTAAGGTCACTACAAGACTCTATATACAGGCTGTATTCATTATTTTGGCATATGAAATAATTCACAGAATTGTCTCAGTAGCATATGCTTCTCTTTAGGATTCTATGATGCAACACAGCCAAGTGTGATGCCCAAGGTCTCTAGGGGATTCCAAGAATCCTACTGGTGTGATGCTATGTTCTTCACTTCTCTACAGAAAACATCAATTGCACGCAAGTTACACAATCAGTAACATTGCTATATATTTTTCTTCCAGTCTTACATCAGTCAACCATAGTCGAAATCTGGAAGTATTTATTTAGAATGGAAACCCAAATCTATTTTCCTTTTATAGAGAGCTAGCAAATTTTAGTTAGGATTTAGAAGGATCATATAATTTGGTTTTGTTCTTTTTTTAACAAATTTACTGCATTCATGGATGACTCCAACAACATCTAGTTTAGTTAAGTTCTAGACCAGTGGCACCACCCAAAACACCAACCTGATGCCACTAGAATTTGACTTTAAACTTTAAACTTAATTTTAAATCCATTTCCAGTACCCAGAAGAATTTGATTGACCTATCACACTATTATTATTCATCATGATCCCTACTCAGTAAAACATCTCAAAACCTGCAAATACAAAAGAATTTTAGAAACATTTCAAATTCCTATATGGGAATGCTGTCTGAGCATTATATAAAAATAAAAAAAACAATAAGTTCAGATATGAATAAACCAAGTAGGCCTATTCCTGTTAATTGCAAATAGAGAAGGAAACATATTCTGCAATGACATTATCTGAATTCGACTTCTATGAAACAAACAAATGAATAGAGTAAATTAAGAAATGACAAAAGGAAGCAAGGGAAAAGGGTTTTCAGGGAAGAAAATATTTTGGCATACAAGCATACAACGAAAAATTTCAATAGAAGCAAACCTTCTCACATTCAGATCTTAGCTTTGCATCAATGTTCATGCCCATTTTACTCTTGTAATCAGCAACTAATTGTCTTGTGCGTGCTTCTTTAGCAGCTTTTTCTTCAGCTGTTTCCAGCACTTCCCCAGGGTGTATAACTCTTCCACCACCAAACTGAACAAATAAAGAAACCCAGTTAGATCAATCACATTTTCAATCCCTTCCCCTAATACAGAAACACAGCAGCTGTTTCACTATCACAGTAATATTAACAATTCAAAAATTTCACTCTATAAATGGTCATCTCACAGTACAAAGTTGTGAATCCATTTACAGTGTTAACATTTACCAGTATGAAGTTTAAGGATATAAACCAATTGTCTTGTTGCCATCAAGTCAGATAAATAACATCAATCTATGGTCAAATTAGTTCATAAAAGATTTTTGCACCTATTTCTTCAATAGTTTTTAAACACCAAAGAGTAACTAGAATACATACTACCAGTGGAAACTTGAAACATGATCAAACAAAATATAAGTGAACATCTTCCCTACATGATATGTACTAAGAAGAACGCATCAGCTACTTCCAGAGTCAACTGAGGAATTCACATAAGATGAAATTAAGCTCTTGTTTCCATCTTTTCAATTTAATTTGATAGAGCAGTCTGTGAGGGAGCCAAACTCTCAATGAAGATTTACAATATCTGAAGGCATTTAAAAATAACCTATAGCTGCGAAACGCGACCCATCTATTTCATTCTTAGGATTGATTGCATATGGTTCCTGGGCACTTCTTCAAATATCCGTTTAAAAATGAATGCCCCTATTCATGCATAATGTTATATGTATGTATCAAACACGCTAATGTAACACTAACTGTGACATCAACTGTCATACCGTTTTTGAAATGTCGTTCGGTCTAGGAAATACACCCCATGAAGAGAACTTTTGGCTTGTAAAGATCTGAGTTGTCTCCTTGAGTCTGCTCTGGCTTCCGTGCCACTGCATCAAAATTTCTAGCGTCCCCGACTATAATCTCAACGTCAGGTGAGTTCCCTTCTGGGAAATAGTCTGCTATTGGAACCAACCCAGCTGGCAGTCCTCTACCCTCCTTCTTATCCGCAAAGCCAAGTCCCACAAAATCAATACTTGAAACTGACAATTTTCCCTTCTTGTCTACTATCTCATTCCCCAAGTTTCCCCCAGTACTTTCCTCCAAACCTATAAGACAATTCAAATACAAATTTTACCCCACATTTTAAATTACATAATTCATTCTTGAGCAGAACCTCCAATGGTATTTTGTGTTTGCTATCACCTTAGAAAACTCCAGTGCATTGCTCAGAAAAATAATGGAAAAGCAAACTCAGAAAAACAAAAATCAAAACAGAACTTATAGATTATTAAACCTTCTACCATTGATGAAGAAGCAAATAAACAACACCTAAATTTATGTAAGTCTAACACAAGTCCCTGTTTCACTTCAATAGAACATGGAAACTGTCACTCTTCAACTCTAATTTCAAATCTTCTTTTTTTTCAAAATTACCTGAACTTTTGTCACTCTCCCCAGCATTAATGTCACCACCCACAGTGCCTTTACTCTTCTTATACTCTTTAGCTTTCTCCAATGCAATCTTAACCGCAGCAGGCACTTCCTTCTTCCCACCGCCAGCTCCATCCGGACCCGACTCACCATTTCCAGCAATCCATCACCATTCTTAACTGGGTTTTTCTCAATTTTCAATTTCTTGTTCATTTGCACTGACTTCTTATACGCCTTGGCATTCTCCAGTGCGAGCTTGACAGGGTCCGTTGGCCCAGGCTCGGCTTCCGGCGTTGTTTCGGGCGAATTTGGTGAGTTGGGTTGTGAAGATTCAGCATTGGGTGGGTTCAGAGAGAAGGAGAGTTTGAATGGTTTTAAAGGGTGGGCTTGTTAAGGTTTGTGGAGGGGAAAAGAGTGGGTTTTGTTGTGGAAGAGATGGTGTTGAGGGAAGCGAGCCATGAAGGTTGAAGAGAAGCCATTAGGGTTTGCAGAGTGTAAGTCAGTAAGTCAGTGTGCTTTGCAAGAGGGTGTTTCTGAGGTTGGAAAATGGTTTGTGGCCATGGAGGAACTCAAAAGGGGTTCTGGTTTTTCAGTTATATCTATATTGGTTCTATTTGAACCAAAGAACCGTTACTACTATGGAGGTCATATCCTGATATTTACGGTCCACAGTCAACTCAAAGTTTGGGCTCGGCATGGTAATTTAATGGTATTCCATTGTTGAAATGTTCCCAAATTCAAGTTTCTTTATTTTCTTTTCTTATAAAAGCGTATTCTAGGAGGGGGAATAGAACCTACGACCTCGGGTGCGGAGGTAAATACTCTTAACTACTGAGTTAGAGGACCCCTCAAGTTCCTCTCATTGACAATAGCTAGTCCTTTTTGCACTCTTCGACACTAGAGCTAAATTCAAGGACTTTGGATTATTCAGAAGTGTTTTGACTCTAGTTCTGTAACATTAATTTTGAGTGTGCGCTTTTGGCCCATTTTGCATAGTCCTTTATCTTATAGCTGATAGTTTTGTGAACTTGAGGAACGTTTTGTTATTAAAAACTCTTACATTATCTCATTCTTTTAACCTCTCAAAATTTGGTTTTGGTGGATCGCTGTTACCGATGTTGTCACCAGAGTCATGGTTGTTACCGTTTGTTTATTGTCATAAGAGTCCTGGACTTTCAATCTCTTTGTATTCTAATGAAAAGACCGGTAGTCATTTCTCATTCTTCCTGGTTTGAGCTTTTGTGGTAACGAATTTGGAGAAATATGGTGCCCGTGGGACAGTGAATTATTATTTATGATTATTCAAGCACTGCATGAACACTATCTTTATAAACAGACTCATGCGCTGTAATGATTCATATCTAGTTCACAATACAGTTAAAAAACAATCTCGTTTACATTTATAAATACCAAGAGCAATAATTAATTGACTTCTAAACTTTCCAGCCTCCGGCACAACATGCTCCAAGCTGCCATTCGAAACAAGGCACCAATCCGATTAACTTTACCCCATCATCTAAATACTCTTAGTGAGTGATTTACACAAGTGAAGCCCCCATCAATCATAAGATTATCTCCACTTATGTACTTGGACTCATCACTTGCTAAGAAGAGCACAGCATTAGCTACATCATCAACAGTCAATTCTACTCCTTGCAAGTTGGCATTTCTCCCTAGAAACGAACGGAAACCTGCCCAGGCATCTTCAGTTCTCTCCTCCTCGTGCAAGTGAGCCAAAGCCAAATTTGTCGCAACTCCGTAAGGAGAAACACAGTTAACACGAATCCCGTGAATTCCAAGCTCGGCAGCAACATTCTTGGTGAGCCCCAATACAGCATGCTTGGACCCTGTGTATGCATGTGGTCCCAAGCCTCCTAAAGCACTTGAAACACTGGCAAGTGAAATTATACTGCCCTTCTTCAGTGGGATCATTATCCTAGCTGCGTGTTTCATTCCAAGGAAGACCCCCTTCACATTAATATCAAATACCTTCTCAAACTCGGATAAGTCTGCATTGCGGATGTCGGGACAAGGTGAGCCTGACACCCCAGCATTGTTGACGATGATATCAAGTGTGCCATATTTATTGACTGTGAAATCAACTGCACGGCTAACATCATCCTCTATTGTGACATCACAATGGAAATAACTAACATTTGGGTCACCACCGAGGGATTCGCAGACTTGCAAGGATAGGTTGTCCTGCACATCAACTAAACAAACTTTTGCACCATGTCTGTGGAATAGGCGCACAATACTTTCTCCAATACCGGTGGCTCCACCAGTCACCAATGCCACTTTCCCTGCTAACCTGAGCAGAAGAAAAAGCAATTGAACATCTATAAGAAAATGGAATGTGCGTACTTCTCTGGTATGAGATTGGGAATGGTTGCTTTAAAAAATTCCAGAATTCTGTGCTACACGTGCTCGCCCGTGCACATAAAAACACAATTATTTGAGAGATGACAATCTACTATTTGATCTCTAACACCAATTTGGCTGTCCTGAGGAAACAGATTATCTGAATAGGTTAGTCATTTTCAAGACATCCATGAAAAGAGTCAAGGACACATCTATTATATATTGGGAAGTTTCAATTGAGTCGATCGGGCAAAATTGTACTTTTCAAGAAGCAAACAGATAATGCAAATGGTATAAAGCCTCTGAAGTTTAAGCAAACGATTCAATTGATTGCCATATGTAACTTCCTTTCCTTTTTTTGTCGTCATTTCAAAGCCCAAGACCATTTGCAGTATTTGTTTGTTCTCTTTCGGAGAATTATATTGCTGACTCAATTTGTAGGGTAAGCGTTATCCATATATTTCATTTTTCTTCTCACGTATAGCTGTTTTCACCCAAACATATCATTACCAAAAGCCCATTTTAATCCTATCGCTTAAGACCCAAACCCATAAACAGATCTATCAATATATATATATATATATATATATATTACAAATCCTGTTTTAGTAAACGACGTCGTCACTTGAGATAATAGAAATTAGGTCAGTCGACGACATCTTCTTCTTCCTCATGTGCGCCGATCTCTCTCTCTCTCTCTCCCCTCCCTCTTTCTTCAAACGCAGCGCCCGGGGCTCCTCAACAGCTCGTCAACCGGCAAACTTCGCCCGGAGGAACGTATCCGAAAAGTCAGATACTCGTGTCTGGAATGTCGGATACACGTATCCGTTAGTCAACTAACGTATCCGTTGACTCCGATACGTATCCAATGCGTATCGGACCGTATCCGAAGCGTATCGTATCCAAACGAGTATCCGATACGGGATACGCCACTAAATTGGCGTATCCATGCTTCTTAGCACACAACTAACATAAAATTTTAAAATTTTGACAAAACTGTGATAGAAAATTTAGCAACCCAGATAAGTCGACACATTAATACAACTTACAAACCCTGAAAAGATAATCCCTTAACTGAAATGAGAAACATGCTCAACAGATGCTTACTACCATAAATACCAGCCAACCCAAGCATGAGCAGGGCAAGTAAAACCCCATTCAATCTCAGTTCAACTTCCAGAAACATACTCAATCTTAGGCACACCAAAGACTAAATCAAACGGGTAAAATCACAAAGGAAAACCCAACCAAGTGATTTGCACCGTTAGATTCAGTACCCGAAAATCCGGATAACAGATTCTCTGAGGAAAACCAAATCAGTTTAACAATAAAAGCAACAGTTCCAGATTGAACATAAAAAATAAACAAATATAAACACTTGAGATCCACAACAGTAGACGGCTGGACTGTATAAAAGAAAGAGAGGTAGAAGTTTGTTACCTCTGGCTTGGAACCGAATCCACTTCAGTCATGATGGAGAAGATGCCTCAACTCCTTGTTTCTGTAATGTGTTCGACTGTTTGTTGGGCTTCTTTCTTTCTCTGTCTCGTGCTGTGTGGATTTCTTTCTTTCTCATGTGTAGGACCGTTTGAGTGGGAATCTTTTTTTTTTGCCGCACAAGCAATAGTCTGAACTTGACGGGCAGAGATATCTCACACACACAACTATATCGTTGTTGTGGGAATTTGAAACTAAGATTTGCAAGTCAAGACCCTTTTCAACGGGGCAAAACCCTGTTGACAGTGGGAATCTTTCTTTGTCTATTTGTTTCTACCCATATGTGCATTTTCTGCGGTTTTGCTCCCTAAACTATTTGTATATTGTCAATTTAGCTCCTTAATAACTTTTTCAATAAATTAAAGATTTCAATTATTTAAAAATCTCCAATTGGGGACCTACAGTCAATTTTTTCAAAATTCCATCCAAATAATTTCTGTCCAAATTAAGGATAAATTTGTGATTTTTTTTTTAAAAAGAGAGAAAATAAAAATCTCTCTCTTCCTTTTCTCTCTCTTCCCCTTTTGTCTTCGAATAAAACAGGGTTGGGATTTGTCATCATCGAGTTCAAGGACATTAATTGTTATGGAATTTTTATTTTTTTTTGGTGAATTGGAGGTGGCGGAAGGGCTGAGTCTTTGGAGGTTGGGATGTTGAGAGATTGGAGGGCTCTGAGTTGGTTTGGGTCTAAAGAGCTAGAAGATGGTGAATATGGGGTTGTGGGGGTGGTGTTTGGTGGGGTTGAGGAGGAGGTAAGAGATGGGGTGGGGGGAAGGGGAGGAGCAGAGGCGGAGAAGGTGGTGGAGATAAGGAGGTGGAAAAGTAGAGTAGGCAACAATGTTGGTGTTGGGCTTAGGATGGGTCTCGGGTGGGGATGAGGGTTGTATGATGGAGTTGGGCTTGGGAGTTTTTTGGGTAGAGAGAAAAATATTGGATGGGAAAGAGAGAGAGGTAGAGAGGGAGGGTAGGCGATAGGGATGACAAAAATCCCCACGGGGGTGAGTACCCGTTTGGTCCCCAACCCTCATGGTGGGAGATTTCAGGGCCAAACAGGTATTGAGTATGGGGATCCTCGAACTTGAAAAATCCCCGACGGGTATAGGGAGGGGATGGTATTGGCGTCTTGATCCCCGAACCTAACCCGAAAATATATATGTTTATATTTAAATAAATAAATATATAATTATAATATTTATGTTTAACCCTAAGCTAACCTCCCTTTCCTAATTCTTCCTAATTTTCTCTGGAATTTTATACTGATATGATTTTGAAAAGTTGAGTTGAACTTTATAGTTAATTTGGATGTGTTGAATGATAATTTTGTTAAAATGTATAATAAATATTTTTTATGCAAAAAAAAAATCGGGGATTCAGGACGGGTATGGGGGATAGTCCCCCGACGGGGATGGGGATGGGGATTCCCCGAAACCTATTAAACAGGGATGGGTTCAAGGAGGGGGCGGGGATGGAGAGCAGGGACGGGGATGATATTGTCATACCCGGCCCCTACCTAACCCGTTGCCATCCCTAGACGGGTAAAGGGGATTTGGGGTTGGGTCGATGAATTGGGGGTCTGTGAGGTTGATTCAGTGATGGGGGGTTGAATTGGGGGGGGGGGGGGGGGGCTGTGGTCCATGGCGTTTGCGAGAGAAGAGAGAGCAAGGAAAAAGGGAGAGATAGAGAGAGAAATAGCTAAGGGTGGGGACAGAGAGATCATAGGGTTGGGGAGATGAAAGGGAAGGAGGGGAAAGGGAGGTGGGGAGGAGACGAAAGGGAAAGAATGGGGGAGGGAATTTAACCTTAATTTGGATAGAAATTTGGATGGAATTTGAAAAAATTGACGGTAGGTCCTCAATTGGCGATTTTTAAACAATTGGAGTCCTTAATTTACCGAAAAAAATGTTAAAGGACTAAATTGACAATATGCAAATAATTTAGGGGCAAAACCGCAAAAAATCCTATTTAAAATGCCACGTTGGACACCAAATTATCCAAGAAAAAGCAAAGGCCACGTTGGATGCAGATATGGCCTTTAGCCAAGTTGGCTAGAGCGAATATGCTCCCCACTCTACACCTGAGTTCGAATAATTTAGGGGCAAAACCGCAAAAAATCCTATTTAAAATGCCATGTTGGACACCAAATTATCCAAGAAAAAGAAAAGGCCACGTTGGATGCAGATATGGCCTTTAGCCAAGTTGGCTAGAGCGAATGTGCTCCCCACTCCACTCTACACCTGAGTTCGAATTCCCTTCCCTGTAATTTAGATTATATTAAAGCATAATATTTTTTGTATAAAAAAAAATCACTTTGGATTTAACATCTACATTAGACATCTAAACCCTGATGAGGTCCAGAAGATCATGAATTACTCCAACAAGTTTAGGCCAGCTATTCCTGGGCCCAAGTTAAGTACACTTACTCGACACACAAGATATCATGAAGACATTGACATGCCCGAAATTTGGCTAACCCATACATACCAATGTGATCTCTCTAGTCTAATATGAAGTATATAAGCATCCATCGAATTCTATAATAAAAGAAGTCTAACAAATTTCATTAAAATTTATATAGATTTGTTTTTTCAGCACAAGTGATTGAGGGAGTGGAGTTTACACAAATATTCATTGGGCACCTTCGAACCTATGTTCACATGGATAGAGATGGAAAAGGTCAAACAACTAAGCTATCCCCATTGACAAAATTCATATAGAATTCAATCAAAATCTATTAAGACAATTAAAATTTATGAATGATGGAGACGATATATATATTTGTGATGAGTTCGATATTTAGTTGTGGCTAGTCTCATTATGGTGATGTAGCGTTATGTGATGGGTGTATTGGTCCTTGTAAAAGTATTCATCGTTTGTGACAAAAAGAAAAATATGAAATGTTGAAGACTTATAAACTTCTTTAAAACCCTTTGAATCTGAGGGCCGTTCGATAACCATTTCAATTTTGGTTTTTAGTTTTCATTTTTTGTGCTAGAGTATAGAGGAAAAAGAGTAAAAATGAGAGTGAAGATGAGATTGAGATGAAAGATGAGAGGGGAGGAGAGAGGAATGAGTAACAAAAGTGAAAACAAAAACTAAAAACTGAAATCTATTTGAAATTGTTTTCACTTTTGTTACTCTTCTCTCCCATCAATTCTTCTCATTCTCTCTCCCAATCTCATCCTCACTCCTATTCTCACTCTCATTTTCCTCTATACTATACCATAAAAAAAACATAAATAAAAATAAAAAATGATTATCAAAAGGCAAAGGCGCCATCGTTTTGTTTTTTCGGTCGAACCTTTGAATCTGAGTTGAATATATATATACTTCACATAACTTTTAGTCAAACAATATGGGTAGAATATTTTTAGATATATTTCATTCTCCAAAAGGAGGTATTTATAATACAAGGTAAACCCTAGTAGGATTAAACTAGGAAAATAAGTGGTATCCTAATTACATAATATCTATACAAAATGAAATAAATAAAATAGTATCCTAATAGAATAGTGATATCTCGCTAACACTCCCCCTCAAGTTGGAGCAAAAACGTCACGCATGCCCAACTTGTCAAGCAAGTTGAGAAAGATACTTGTAGAGACAGCTTTCGTAAGAACATCAGCTAACTGATACTCAGAACGGATGAAAGGGAAGGACACAATCTCCGCATCCAACTTTTCTTTAATGAAATTTCGATCAACCTCCACATGCTTTGTACGGTCATGTTATACAGGGTTATGAGCAATTGAAATCGCAGCCGTATTGTCACAATATAAATCAATGGGTTTATTAGGCCCAAAACCAAGGTCTCTCAACAATCTCCTCAACCATAGTAACTCAGATACACCATGGGCCATTCCCCGATACTCGGCCTCAGCACTAGATCGAGACACCACCTTTTGTTTCTTGCTCCTCCATGTAACAAGATTGCCACCAACAAACATAAAATACCCAGATGTCGAACGCCTATCTGTAGCTGAACCTGCCCAATCAGCATCTGTGTACCCTTCCACATCCGTATGACCATACTTGGAGAAAATTAATCCCTTGCCATGAGTTACTTTAAGATACCTTAAAATACGAGTCACAGCCCCCATATGATCTACACTAGGAGAATGCATAAACTAACTCACCATACTTACAGCATATGCAATGTCCGGACGGGTATGAGCTAAATAAATCAACTTCCCCACAAGTCGTTGATAACGTTCTTTATCAGTCAGAAATTGATCGGTATATAACCCCAACTTATTATTCTGCTCACTCGGTATCAATCGGTTTACAATCCAACATTCCAGTTTCTGCAAGTAAATCCAAAACATACTTTCTTTGGGATAGAAAAATACCATGTTTAGACCTGGCAACTTCAATCCCAAGAAAGTACTTTAAATCACCCAATGATTTCATCTCGAACTCGGAAGCCATATACTTCTGAAGACTCTGTATTTCTACATGATCATATCCAGTCACAATCATATCATCAACATAAATAATTAAAACTGTCAATTTACTTTTATGACGCTTCAGAAACAAAGTATGATCAGAGTTACTTTGCACATACCCAAACTTTTTCATGGATGCAGCAAATCTTCCAAACCACGCTCTTGGAGACTGCTTTAATCCATACAAGGATTTCCGTAGCTTGCACACCACACCCTCCTTAGAGGTCACAGGGATATCATGCGGAAGATCCATGTATATTTCTTCCTTGAGGTCACCATGGAGGGATGCATTTTTGACATCAAACTGTAACAACGGCCAATCATGATTAGCAGCTAAGGACAAGAGTATGCGCACAGAATTGAGCTTTGCCACTGGAGCAAAAGTCTCCGTGTAATCCACTCCATAGGTCTGAGTATACCCTTTTGCTACCAATCTTGTCTTGTAACGGTCAATTGACCCATCAGCCTTGTGCTTCAAAGTAAACACTCATCTGCACCCAACTGCTTTTTTTCCCTTTGGTAGAGGGACAAACTCCCAAGTGGCATTCTTGTTCAAGGCTTCCATCTCAATATGCATTGCATCTACCCAATTTTGATCAGATAGAGCATTCTGCAACTTAGTTGGCACACATACACTAGATAATTGACATAAATATGATGCATATGATTTAGATAAACGATGAGTTGACATATAATGGTTAATGAGATATTTGGACTTGACATGTATATCAGGAGAATATTGTAGTTTAGGCTTCCCACGGGTAGTGCGTAGAGGCAAAGGATAAGTAGACACATCACTAGAAATTACCTCATTATCACGAGTTGATTGGGGCAGTGGCAGGGCAGAGGGGGGTCTTATATCAATTTCATCTGTACGAGAGTTGCTAGTATAACTGTTATGTCCTTCTGATGAAGACTCGAAAAATTCCAAATTTTCACCCGGCGACCCGTTGTCGCACTCCGGGCGACCGGTCGCTTCACTTGCATCGTCATTGTCGTCGCTCTTCGAGACAGGCGACCGGTCGCTTACTTCCTGGCGACCGGTCATTTCTAGGCAGGTTCGTTCGAGACCGGTCGCTTTGTCCAGACTACCGGTCGCTTCCTGTGTCTTGGAAATTCTTTCCATGCAGATTAGTTGGCGACCGGTCACTTCTTCCATGCGACCGGTCGCTTCTTCCATCGCTTCATGTGTCTCAAAAATTCCTTCTTCAATTCCAGTTGGGTCCACATTTTCCGCTCCGAAACTCTTCAATTCACTCCCCCTCTCCCCCTAAATTGAAGAGGAGGGAGAAACGTAATATGGAACTTCTTCATGAAAGGTGACATCCAAAGTAACATGTACCTTCTTAGTAGGTGGGTGATAGCACTTATAACCCTTCTGAGTAGTAGAATAGCCAATGAAGACGCAACGGAGATCACAAGGATCAAGTTTACTCCGTTGATGGGAGTAGACATGAACATAAGCAACACACCCAAACACCTTAGGAGGTAACTTAGAGACCGAAACCGGAGGAGTATGTGCACACAACACATCAAGCGGAGTCTTGAAATCAAGAACCCGACTAGGAGTACGGTTAATCAAGTAGGCTGCGGCCAAGACACGATGTCCCCAAAGATGATGGGGAACAGACATATCCAACATAAGAGAGCGGGCAACTTCAAGTAACTGACGATTCTTCCTTTCAGACACGCCATTCTGTTGAGGAGTGAATGGAGTGGTAGTTTGGTGAATGATACCGTGATCACGAAAGAACTGGGTTAAGGTATGATTCACATATTCACCGCCATAATCAGTTTGAAAGACTTTAACATGAGCATGAAACTGAGTAGACACCATGGCACAAAAATCAGGGAGAATGGAGGCAACATCATGTTTATTCTTCATCAAATACACCCAAGTTAAGCGAGTGCAGTCATCAATAAAAGTAACAAACCAACGGAAATCATGAGAAGTCACACGAGCAGGACCCCATACATCAGAATGTACTAACTCAAAAGGCAAAGCAGCTTTATTATTACTTAAGGGAGAAACAGTACGGTGGCTCTTGGCCATTACACAAGTCTCACATTTGAAGCTAGACTCATCACACGAACTAAATAACGAAGGAAACAAATGTCTAAGATAACCAAATGACAGATGCCCTAAGCGACGATGCCATATCCAAAGTTGTTGCTTGTCTTTGACACTGCCACTCGGAACTTTATTAGCGACACAACCATGAACTGCTTCACCCGGCAACTGTAAGTAATACAACCTCCCTATCCGTTTACCATGCCCAATCTTCTCGTGAGTCCTAAGATCCTAGAAAAAAACAATGGGTAGAATAGAAAGTAGCAGACGCGTTAAGTGTATCAAGCAAACGCTCAACGGATAACAAATTGCAATGAATGGTGGGAACCAAGAGTGCATGAGACAGAGGTAAAGAAGGAGTGAGGTGGATGGTACCTTCACCGGTAACTGGAGAAGGTAAACCATTAGCACTAGTAATATAGAGGTCACGAGGGTTATGCGACAACTCATCAAACATATTATCATTATAAGTCATATGATCAGAAGCACCAGTGTCAATTATCCAAGTAGTAAAACCCATACCTGGCATAGTATCAGAAGCACACAGATTTGCAAATGAAGCAGGAGGACGAGCCTCATCTTGAGTCATCGTGCAGGTGGCCTTGGGGCCGTACATACGAGCCTTGTAATCAGCAAACCAATCAGGATAACCATACTCCTTAAAACACTTCTCAGAATAATGATTCCCATTATAATGGTGACATTTAGGCGGACCTTCAAGAGAGCTAGGGGTAGAGCCAGAAGGACGAGACCCAGCAGAAGATCCAAATTTTCTGGATGGGGAGCGACCGGTCGCATCGTGCTGGGCGACCGGTCGTTAACGACTTGGGTCAACTTTGAGAGCCAGCGATCCTCCTCCAAGCATAGCAGACTGACGGGTGTCTTCCTCCATGACCATAGCATAGGCTTCGAGAGGAGGGAGAACATGACTAAGAGCAAGAATACGGCTACGGACACCATCATACGGTGGATCAAGTCCACCAAGAAAATCATAAACTCGATCGGCTTCAATTTCTTTCAGACGACGAGCCCCATCAGTAGAACAACTAAACTCATGCGAACGCAGACAATCAATCTATTGCCAGATAACATGGAGTTTTTCATAGAACACTTTCACAGATTCACCATTCTGACCTATAAGTATGGATTGCCGTCGGAGTTGAAACAAACGAGAACTATTCAGAGTCACAGTATAGGTCTTTCGAGCAGCCTCCCATATATCAAAAGCAATATCACCATGTTTGAACAAGGCACGAACTGGTTTAGTCATGGAATTGAGAAGCCATGACTGCACCAAACAATTATCTTCTTCCCATTCGGCATAGGCAGCGGAATCTTGAGACGGAGCAGGCTTCTTCCTATTGATCCAACTTGCCATACGACGACTAGTAATCGTAATACGCGCACCACGAGACCAAGAGGCATAATTGGAGCCATCCAATTTGTCAGACGTAATCGGGGTAGAGTAATCACGCGAGGGACGTGCCTCCTTCGGTGTAGACGCATTAGTACCAATCACAACCTTGGAATCATCACCCATGATAGAAGCGAAAACAAACACAACACGAAACAGATACGACAAACACAGCACAGGCACAGTCACAAGAACCCTAAAAGAAATTAGGGCACACAGTAGAACACGGGTGGGCACAACACACACAAGTCACTAGAAAGTCGGCTCTAATGCCAAGTTAAACAATATGTGTATAATATTTTCAGATATATTTCATTCTCCGAAAAGAGGTATTTATAATACAAGGTAAACCCTAGTATGATTAAACTAGGAAAATAAGTAGTATCCTAATTACATAATACCTATACAAAAGGAAATAAATAAAATAGTATCCTAATAGAATAGGGATATCTCGCTAACACTTTTGAGAAATTATAAATGGAGGGTTTTGGTGAGGAAGGGAAACAAGCGCTAATACTACTGACGTGATCTTTATCAGAGCCAAAATTCAAAAACCCCAAATTTTGCAAGTCTCCCAGTTATACTCCACTAAACCCTAACTTCCCCTCAAACCACACCTCCTCTTCAGTCCTCCTATCCCAAAACCTAATTTGGGGTCCTCAATCAGTTAGCACATTCGCAATGACGAAGGTGTACGGAACAGGGGCATACGATTTCAAGCGCCACCATGTCGCCGAGTACCCGGTCGAGCAACCCCACCAGCCCGGCGACAAGCCGGTTGAGGCCAAACCCGGTTCTTCGCTCCCGAGCTCTATAACGTTGTCGGAGATTCAGCGGGACCGCCTTACGATGATTGCCGCTGCTAATTGGTCCAAAACCGGCGACACCTCACAGCCCAAGCAACCCTTCGAACCAGAGCTGGTGAAGGAGATCTATCAAACGGAGTTGTCTGTTAAAGAGGGTCAGAGAAAGACCGTACCGTTACAGAGGGTGATGATTTTGGAGGTCAGTCAGTACTTGGAGAACTATCTGTGGCCCAATTTTGACCCGGAAACTGCCACGTTCGAGCACGTTATGTCGATGATTCTCATGGTCAATGAGAAGGTATGAGTTTTGGAATTGTAGTTTTGATGTTTGTGGAATTAGGGTATGCTTGGTTGCTAAGAAACTGTTGGGCAAGAAAACTAATCCAAGTAGGTATTTTTTTGGGTTAGATAGTGGAACAATTATTTCATTTTCTCTGGTAGATAGTCCCGAATAGTGTGTTTCTTAGAGTTTAAGGTTCACGTATTCAGTTTTTAAGGTTTCCAAGCAGTGTAAGAGAGGAGGTAGGTTTTGGAATTAAACGCAATCAGTTACCAATTATGATTAAACTTGTGTCTCTTGATTTTTGGACTTTCAGTTTCGAGAGAATGTGGCAGCTTGGGTATGCTTTTATGACCGGAAAGATGTGTTTAAGGGATTCCTTGAGAGGGTTCTTCGGCTTAAATCGGTATGTCCCCATTTTATTGGAAATCCCTTATTTCTTCATTTATGAAAAATGGGTTAAGGGGTTTTCTGTTAATGCTTATTTTATTTTAAAGACACTCAGTATTACTGAAGTTTATATGGTGCTATGAAGCTTACGTGATTTTGTCTAGTACAGTACTGGTATTTTTTATATAGTTGGAATGGTTTATGTGATTCCTTCTCCATGAGTTATGAAAAAATTTGCATAACAATTTTTAAAAATAGGAAACCTGGCTTTATTAATAAAAAGCAATGGTACAATACCGAGGACAATTTATTCTCTAAGGGAAAAACAAAATAAACTATCATCCACCTACAAAATACAACCAAGATGCATTGAGAAACAACAGCATGCCAATTTTGAAAACATAACAGAAAACGAAGCTCTCACTAAACACTGATGCCTAAAGAGAAGCCCAAAAGTGAATCCTTTCCCACAAATAATCCACCTTTTTACTCAATAGTGCTTGTGGGTTTGGTTTGTACTGATATCTTCTCATGATAGTGTCCAATATTCCGTTCTCCTATCTATTTTTCTTGTTATTTTCCTATTTTGTTATTGTTATGACTTTTTAATCCTTGAATGAAGACATTTACAAAATTTCTTGATTTATTCTCAATTAATATTCTACTTTTTCATTATATGGTGCTTCTCTCCATACATTTATCATGTTCATGTGTAGCAATCTTGCCTTGTTAGGTTGTTACATGTTGGTTGATGTCCTTTGGTAAAGTCAGGAGTATTCTGTATGTTTACACCCTGGTGCATAGTCTGTTAAATTTGCATATGATGTTCATGAGTAGCAATCTTGCCTTGTTAGGTTGTTACATGCAGTCCTTTGGTAAAATCAGGAGTATTCTGTATGTGTACAGCCTGGTGCATAATCAGTGTTAAATTTGCATATGATGAACCATCTGGTTAAATGGTCTCATGGTCATTGAGTACTCAGAAACTGATAGATGCTAATGTTTGACATTTCAAATATGGTTTAAAAAAGTTGGTTGGGGGCGGGGGATATCAAGGAGATAAGTTTGATTTTTAATGAATTCTTCAAGTGTTTACATTTCAGACTTATATTGATGTTGTTATGTTTGCAGGGAAGAGAATTAAGTATAGCAGAGAAGACAAATTATCTAGTTTTCATGATTAATGCCTTTCAGGTATGGTAGCATCCTAATGTTTGGTTTTATACTTTTATCCGATATATCCTGAGCTAGAAATACGTGTTGGACGGCTACTCCCTATCAAGGGTGAAAATATCGGCCGTGCAGATAATATCGGACCTCCAATTTATGGATATTTCGGGGGATATATCAATATTGTTTTAGGTATCGCAAAAAATTGACAAAAAAGACAGATATTGGCCTTAAAACACAGAAGTTTGGAGTAAAACTTTCATGGATGTTAAGTACAACCCATCAACAGAACAAAAGGCTATAAATAAATTGATAAATGACCCATTGACAACTGACAACCCAACAAAACAAAGACATAACTCAACCCATTAGAAGGCATGAGACTTAATGATAAAGAGAGAATATGAGACAGAAGATGAACCCGAAAAAAGAAGAAGAATTTCACCTTGCCTACCCAGAGGTGAATAACTGGTGTCCCAAAAAAAGCAGTAGGAGTATTTAGGTTGATTCAGTGGCTGGGTTAGATTATTGGGTTTGAATTTGCATCTTCTTCCTTCAGTTACCTTCAAAACTAAAGAAAATTTTCTGGGTTATTTGGCTGGTATCGGGGAAATATCGAAGATATCGCAAGTATTGGAGATATATTGCTGATAGAGGGGAGAAATAGGCTTACCCCCCTGTATTGATGTCGACACCTGAAAATAGCGATATATCAGCCGATATTTTCGTCCTTGCTCCCTATAAACAAATCATTGTTGTTTCTGTTGATGTTACTAAATGATTGTTTATAATACGCTTCACCATTAAACTCTTATTATTTTGTCCAGAACCTATATCTACTTTATTACTTAAACCGGACTCTTAATTTGTTTGACTTTTGAATTTCATTAAAGTGAGTGAATACTTCATGTGGTTATATTTAAATTGTTGGTTCTTATTGCACGGCAGTATCCTTAAACTCTTTGAACATCTGTAAAGTCTTAGCAAACTTTTGATTCATTATTTTTGAACATTTCCATTGAAATGTACTTCCAGAGAGTGATTTATGATATTTCAGTTTTTGATACTTGAGCAATCATCATCTGTGCGTTGTTGTGGATGATTGACAACATGCGGGAGCGTTAGATGTGGGGACTTCGTGATCCTGCAAACCTGTACGCTGTTGTGCATCCGCAATGCAACAGCGTGCAGGTGATATTTTTTCTCAATACCTAATTACTTTCAAAATATGCAGTGAGATGCTTGATGCTTTTGCTAGATGTGTCTCAGGATTTTACATTTACAGCCAAATTTTCTTTCATTCTTTTCTTCTGCCGGTTAAACTCTTTTTTAGGATTTTTAGTGTATAACGTGTTTTATTAGTTTTTACCTTCAAAAGCATCAGTGTCTTTGACCTTTCTCTGCTTTGTTTAATCTGGACAGCCTTTGTTTCTTAAGTCCAGAAAACATTCATCTGGTCAAATGGTCTAATAGCCATCAACTATGTGCACATCATCTACTGCTAATAATATATGATTCTGGCCTTTGTAGAGGTTTAGCCTGCATAGTTTGTTCACCTATCTTGGCCCAGCATCAATTTTCTATATCAATCTGTGTACTGAGATTAATGACTTAAAGTAATTATAAACATACCAATTAGTCTTGATGCACTTATTTCTTTTAGAGGATCTGAACATTGTGGTGAAGTACATAAATGATTTGGCTATTGTGGTAAAGTACTTAATATCATACACATACTGAATTTTGTGACAGAGTTTGGAAGATGAAATTGTCAGTGACACTGTCCTTACGTTAGCAAGTTTGGAATCGTGGCACAGTTTGTCATATGGTCGTTTTCAGGTAACATATAAGTTTTCTGTTTTAAAAATCTATTTTTGTTGTCATCAGAACATATATATGATCTGGATTTTATGGTGCTTGATTTGCTTCTTTCATTTGCAGATGGAGCTTTGTTTTAATCCAGGTTTGATCAAGAAATGGAAAAAGATGATAAGAAAGGAAGCCAAGGAGGCTGCAAAACGAGGAGAGCCTTTTGACCCCTCAACTACACTTGAAGTTCAGTTCTTGAGAAACCTAATTGAAGAGTTCCTGGAGGTAAAATTTCACACTTCTAAATTCTGAGCAATGCTTGTGGTCTGTGCTTGTTAATATTAAGGAATTTATGGAACTATTATTTTTATTTTTGTGCCTGTTCTAGATACTTGATTCCAAGGTTGTACCCCCAGATCGTAGTATCAATGAAGATGATCAACTTGATGCTAATAGACTGGAGCATGTTGATGATGCTTGTGTTTTGTATTGTGAGAGGTTTATGGAATTTCTTATTGACCTCTTGAGCCAACTACCAACAAGGAGGTACATTTTGCATTTATGTTCATTTCTTATTGACCTTTCTATTTTATACATAAAATTTTGAACAGATAGGTGTTCTTTTTTACCATTCTCAATAATTGGGTAAATTTATGCTAGCATAGGTACAATAGTAGAAGAATGTTATGTGTACTACAGTTTTTCCTTTGATATAGTCATGTACTCTGCCAGTTTGTTTTTTTGCTAATTCAGTGTAATTGTTTGTGGAAATACGTTTGGTACTATTAGGACGGTTTGTGAATTTCATGTTTTCCTGAATGTCATCATATGCCCACTCTCTTATTTTCTCTGTTCGTTTTAAATTTTGTCAATAACACAGAGGATAGATTCATTTCCGCAAAGATATATTGTTTACAGAAAATGGGTCACAATTTGGATCTTTTTATTTGTAAAACTTTTATACTTTTAACCTATTGGCATGTGCTTTTGTTATGAGAGTTTGAGCTTTCAATTTGAAGGCTATATTTTGCTATATTTTGTTTTATTCTCTTGTTGTTACATCAATTTTATCTTCTTTTGATTGCAGGTACTTGAGGCCTCTTGTTGCTGATGTTGCTGTTGTTGCCAAATGCCACTTGAGTGCTCTGTATAGACACGAGAAGGGGAAACTCTTTGCACAACTGGTCGACTTACTCCAGTTTTATGAAGGGTTTGAGATTAATGATCATGATGGGACACAACTGACAGATGATGAGGTGCTTCAATCTCATTACGATCGTGTCCAATCTTTCCAGCTACTTGCCTTTAAAAAGGTTCCTAAGGTCTGTATATAAGCAGTCATATACAGAGACTGATTTAAAAGGAGTTTCTGCTTTCTTATTCCGTGTTTTTCTCCAAGATTGATGCTAGTGTTCTGATTTTTTTCTCTCCCTGTTGTGCTTATAGTTGCGAGAGCTTGCATTGGCTAACATTGGTTCAATTGACAAGCGCAATGATCTCTCAAAGAAATTGTCTGTACTTCCTCCTGAAGAATTGAAGGATTTGGTTTGTTCAAAGGTATGTATGACAGATTGATAGGCATGTTAGTGAAGGTGGCGCAGTTTGAAAACTGCTATTTTGTTACCCAGAGCTGATATTTACTCTGCTAATGAGCATGGGGCTTTAATTTATTTTTCGTAGTGTTTTGTGTGGAAATTGTTAGTGAAAAGGTAATGTACACAATGCTTTCACTTAATCTAACAGTGTATTGTCGCAAGTTAATTACTAGTTAACAAAAAGAGGGGTGCTGCATTCCAGCCAAGCCATAGCCTGGTCCTAATGGCCACAGCTAAGACCTATCCTGGCTCTTTTGGTTATTCTCTCTTTCTTTTTTTCCTTTTTTCTTAATGATTTTCAAGTGAATAAAACTTAAACTAAGTTGATGAAACCATGGGCAACAGATCAGAAGTTAGAGAAGAGAAAAGGTGAGGGTGAAAGCGATATGCCGAATGGTGAATCCAGGGAGAAGGAGAGGTAGAGATAGAAACAAGGAGAGGGAGAGGCATGTATAGTGTTGACGGCATTGGGTTTAGTGAGATGAGTAGGTAGGGCAGCATGAACTATTTTATCTTTATTTTAAAACTTAGTATTTAATAAATGTTTAGTTGGGGTTGGTCAGACTTTCGACTTTGGACCATTATGTCTAGGCTGCTGAACTAGAGGCCAACTCTGCTCCTCTTTTGTAGGCTTTATTTTTTATACTGTTTAGTGGAGAAAGGAATTGGTTTAAGGGTCAAAAGTAATTCTGTTAGAAGAGGGAGAAAGATCACTCATGTAGACAACTTCTACTTTACTGAATAAAGGCTTAGTCGAGCTGACTTGATATAATGAATCTAGCATAAGAACTGTAATTGTATTTATCTCTCTCTCTTTTTTTTATAGGATAGTTGCGTTTGATTTTTGAGCTTTAATATTGAGAAAGTTAGAGATGAAGTAATCATTTTGCTCGAGTTTGTTGAGTATTCAAGTGAATCTTGTCTATCCATATTTTTTTTCTGTTTCAGGACGAATCTGTTGCAATTTTTATTTTGGTCTCTGAGTTATCTATTACTTGCGTCTTAGGAATGTCAGCTTTCCAATTTACTTTTCTCCATGCTTCTCTCTCCCTCTCTGTCTCTCTGTCTCTCTGTCTCTCTGGGTATGTGTGCTTAATTTATAGTTGTGAATCTGTGCTAAATTTATAGTGATAAATCTCATCATTATGTAATATTGCGAATTTTTGTTTTGCTGATATTTGTCCATTATGCAGCTGAAAGTAGTTTCAAAGGATGATCCTTGGTCACAGAGGGTTGATTTCCTTATTGAAGTCATGGTTTCCTTTTTTGAGAAGCAGCAGTCTCAAAAGGAAAAAATAAATGCTCTTCCACTTTACCCAAATGAGCTGATTATGTGGGATGAAAGCCTTGTGCCAAGCATTAATTACTCTGGAGAAGGTTGTCTAGCCCTTCCGAAACTTAATTTACAATTCTTAACATTACATGATTATCTGCTCAGAAATTTCAATCTCTTTCGTCTCGAATCAACATATGAGATTCGTGAGGATATTCAGGAAGCGGTGCCGCATCTTCTTTCCTACATTAATAATGAAGGAGAAACTGCTTTTCGTGGTTGGTCAAGGATGGCTGTGCCGATCAAACAGTTTAGGATCAGTGAGGTAAAACAGCCAAATATTGGTGAAGTCAAGCCAGCTGCTGTAACAGCAGAAGTTACTTTTAGCGTTTCCAGTTATAAAGCACAGATAAGATCAGAATGGAATGCTCTTAAAGAGCATGATGTTCTATTTTTACTTTCTATCCGCCCTTCCTTTGAGCCTCTAAGTGCAGAGGAGGATGGAAAAGCTAGTGTGCCTCAGAGGCTTGGTCTTCAATATGTACGGGGTTGTGAAATCATTGAGATTCGTGATGAGGAGGGAACTCTAATGAATGATTTTACTGGAAGAATTAAACGGGATGAGTGGAAGCCTCCAAAGGGAGAACTGAGAACTGTGACTGTTGCTTTAGATACAGCACAATACCACATGGATGTCAGCAACATTGCTGCAAAAGGCTCAGAAGATGTTTATGGGACATTCAACATATTGATGAGGAGAAAGCCCAAGGAGAATAATTTTAAAGCAATTTTAGAATCCATTAGAGATCTTATGAATGAATATTGTATTGTTCCTGACTGGTTGCACAACATTTTTCTGGGATATGGTAATCCTTCTGCTGCACAATGGACTAACATGCCAGGTCTTTTGGGCACTGTTGATTTCAAAGATACTTTCCTTGACGCAGAGCATTTGAAGGAGTGTTTTCCAGATGATCAGGTTTGCTGATATATTTCCTTTTTGTTGAACTTTTGCCGGTCTGTCTGTTAGTATACTGGAGAGTGATTTTACTAAAGACTTTCTGGTTTGCATGTTCACTTTTCAGGTTTGTTTTATTAGTCCAGACGGTACAGAAAACTTGAATCCAAGGCCCCCTTTTCGAATAAGGCTTCCCAAGACGATCAAAAGCAGCACTAATGCTCTTCCAGGGAATAAGAAATCTACTGATTCTATCAGTGATGTCCCTGTGAAGAATTCTGATATTGAGAAAGAAAAAATTGTTGTTGAGGCATACACTCCTCCTGACCCAGGTCCTTATCCCCAAGATCAGCCAAAGAAGAACTCAGTTAGATTCACACCCACTCAGGTGCTATTCCTTCTTTTTAACTGTTTGTGTGATGCCATTTTGTTGCTTATGCGCGATTCTTAACTTTCATGCTTACATACGATCTTTCTTCTGTTGTTGCAATATCCACTTGTCTTATCTTAAAAAGAAAATTGAGGTAAGACCTTGGATGAATAAATAAACTACATTATTAAGCCAGGTTATTTTTTTGATACATTAGTAAGCAAGATTATTGAGGTATATTAGATTAATAGTTTCTACATTTTATACCCTCTTTGTATCAGCTTTAGTTATTCTCTGAAAATCACGTAACACAGTATATGATGTTAATAGTAGTACGAAATAGGAATTTGTAGATTGTTTTACTTTTTTAACATCTTTTAGTTCTTTGTGAAGTTATAATGGATTGGTAAAGTAACAAACTTCTAATTAGGAACCGTGTTTGTGTTATTTAGTCTCTGTTTTTAAAAGTTCTAATCTTGTTATGTAGGTTGGAGCAATCATCTCAGGTATTCAGCCAGGACTCACAATGGTTGTGGGTCCACCTGGTACGGGAAAGACAGATACAGCTGTCCAAATTCTGAATGTTCTTTATCATAATTGTCCATCTCAAAGAACATTGATAATCACTCATTCGAACCAGGCTCTCAACGACCTTTTTGAGAAGATAATGCAGGTTGAAATTTTAAATTCTAATATTTTAGTTGGTTAAATCCTGCGCATAGCTTGCGTCCAAGCTGGCATGAAGTTTTAATATTTTCCTATTTTCTATTTTAGAGGGATGTGCCTGCACGCTATCTTCTTCGACTTGGTCAAGGAGAACAAGAGCTAGCAACTGATCTTGATTTCAGCCGACAAGGTCGTGTCAATGCCATGCTTGTGCGGCGCTTAGAGTTGCTAAGTGAAGTGGAGAGGCTGGCAAGATCTCTCCAGTTGCCCGAGGATGTAGGTTATACTTGTGAAACTGCTGGGTACTTTTGGTTGCTTCATGTATACTCGCGCTGGGAGCAATTCCTTGCTGCTTGTGTGGACAATAAAGATAAACCGTCATTTGTGAAAGATCGTTTTCCCTTCAAGGAGTTCTTCTCCAACACACCGAAACCAGTCTTTACTGGTGAGTCCTTCGAGAAAGATATGCGCACAGCTAAGGGTTGCTTTCGTCATCTTAAGACTATGTTTCAAGAGCTTGAAGAGTGTAGGGCATTTGAATTACTGAAGTCCACTGCTGATCGAGCAAATTACCTGATGACCAAGCAAGCAAAGATAGTTGCCATGACGTGCACTCATGCAGCTCTAAAGAGGAAGGATTTCCTTCAGTTAGGTTTCAAGTATGACAACTTGCTCATGGAAGAAAGTGCTCAAATTTTGGAGATTGAAACTTTCATTCCAATGTTGCTCCAGAGGCAGGAAGATGGTTATGCACGGCTGAAACGCTGCATCTTGATTGGTGATCATCACCAGTTGCCTCCTGTTGTCAAGAATATGGCATTCCAAAAGTACAGCCACATGGACCAGTCTCTCTTTACAAGGTTTGTCCGTTTGGGCATTCCTTATATTGAACTTAATGCCCAGGGTAGAGCCAGGCCAAGTATAGCCAAACTGTACAACTGGAGATACAGAGATCTGGGAGACCTTCCTTATGTAAAGGAGGATGCCATCTTCCATAGAGCAAATTCTGGGTTCTCCTATGAATATCAATTAGTGGATGTACCAGATTACCATGACAGAGGTGAGTCTGCTCCATCACCTTGGTTCTACCAAAACGAGGGGGAAGCAGAATACGTTGTCAGTGTCTATATCTATATGCGTCTACTTGGGTACCCTGCAAATAAGATATCCATATTGACCACTTACAATGGCCAGAAGCTTTTAATCCGTGATGTTATAAACAGACGATGTGCTCCCTATGACTTCATAGGCCCTCCCAGCAAGGTAAGTAATAAGATCACCCCTTCACTTCACAAATGGGCTAGAATGGCAATATATTATATTAAATATCAGGCACACCACACCAAACATATAAGAATCTAACCGTCCATTTGTGAAATTCAAAGGTTTGTCAGCAAGTTGTTGGCTCTGTAGGTTAGTTTAGTTCTCTTTGATCCCCTCAGAACAAAACACCAGGAACTATGAAGGTTTCTTTACATGGTATTGTTAATGCATTTAGGCCTCTATGGTGTGCTATGCCAGAGATAAATTTCCTGCATCCTGACCCATGAACTCTGCTAACATTTTTCGCTTTTTACACTTAGTGATTGCATTTAGTATAATACTGCTTCTGTCGAGCTCTGTGATCTCATTGGTGAAAAATGTTTTTCATTGTGTAATGCTCTCAGGTTACCACAGTTGATAAATTTCAAGGTCAGCAAAATGATTTCATATTGCTCTCTCTTGTGCGTACTCGCTTTGTGGGTCACCTTCGTGATGTTAGAAGATTGATTGTAGCCATGTCTCGTGCCCGACTGGGTCTCTATGTGTTCTGCCGCCGTTCTTTGTTTGAACAATGCTACGAACTTCAGCCCACATTCCAACTTCTACTTCAGAGACCTGACCACCTTGCTCTTAATTTGAATGAGATTTCACCAAACACAGAACGCCATGTTGAAGACACTGGTCCTATGCATCTTGTCAGCAGTGTTGATGAGATGATTGGTATCTACCAACAGCTTTATGAGGTATGCCTTCCATGCAATTATAATCTGTTTTCTTTAAGAGTTTCAAACCTCAATTTGAGTGAGTTGATCTCCTAGTTAGGTTACCTAGGAGAATATTAGTGAGATGACATGGGGCTCATCTCTCTCTCTTGTGCCTTTAGATTACACCCCCCTTCAGATTATATTATATGCTTTTGGTTATTCTTTACTGATAAATTTCAACATTTGACTGCCGTCGACATTTCTGAATTAGTAATCAGTAGAGAAAAAGCTAAATCTGCCTGTTGGCTGATGAGGACTTACTCTCTTCCAAAAGACTTGCTCCATAATCTTACTAATTGGTTGGAATTTCGTTATCTGGTTTCTGAAAGCTTTCTTCTCTTTGCCAGGTAAAGTTTCATCAGTACATGGCTTACTCAGGTCGAGTAGCTCCATCCATAGATGCATCTGAGGAGCAAACAACTCAGCAAAAGTCGATATCCGGGCAGCATCCCATGGATACAGATATACCTGTAACTTCCGATGGGGCACCAGAGGATAATACCCAGCATGGAAGCAATTTGGAAGAAGACAAAAAAATGGATGTCCTTGCAAATGGTCAAAATCTGGAGTCATCACTCGAGAACCACTCAAATGGGGGAACAGATGTGGAATCTAGTGGCGGTGACAGAAATGTGCCACCTGAAAGCAATTCTGATGAAACAAATATGGAAGAGTAGTATGCTTAGCAGCGATCCCATGTGGATGTTCTTTTTGCGTAATTGGTCAATCTGCTAGATATTTGAGTTAATCCAGTCCCTTCGGTCAAGGGAAACCAATAACCAAAGCCTCAATACAATTCATTTAGCTGTGTGGTGATGTTTGTTGGTGCTGCGTGTGGGATGGAGAAGTACATATTGTGGAGATTGGCAAAGAGCATGCTTTTATGTACAGTGCGAAATTTTTGCAGAAATTCGTAGGAACTTTACAAGTTAATGGCTGGTTGAAGGGTTTGATTGTAAGTGAAATCCTTTTGTAGCACACATCACCTCTGTATCTTTGTTGATCCTAATTATCAATTAGCGGGCTAATGAATTAACATGTAATTTGGGGATTAAATTAAGTTGGCTTCATCTTTTTCATGGTTTAGAAGTGATAAAGTGGAATTTATTCTCAACATTGGTCATTCCAGTACCCCCAAAATATATTCATAATAAGAACTATTGAGTGAAATTTGTGAAATTTTAATTGAAAAATAAAACATGGCGAGATCTCTAAAAGGGCAAGAAAAAATTCAAAACATTTTGCCAACAGAAGAGAAGCTGTTCTAACAGTTAATCATCAAATATTCTGCTTTTATTGCTCCTTTCAAAAAAGAACCTCAAGTACGCACCAAATCTCATATGTTATCTCTAAAGTCTGGTCATCACTCACACACTAAAGAGATTAGGACTTCACTACGAAAAGTGCTTTCCAAGTACATTGCTCTTCAAGTACATTCCACACCACAAGGTTGAAAATATTATAGTCGAACTGAGGTAGTACTCTACTCATGCATGTCAAATTAAGTAACATTGTTATGATTATAACATGCATGCCTTTGGTCAATGTCTGAGGAGAGTTGAGGTTGTCCTTGTCCATGCCTTTGGGGAGAGCTTCCAACTTATCACAACCCACGATAGAGATGAATGTCAGGTTGGAGGATCTTGTTGGCAACCCTCCTCTCGGGAAGGAAACAAGACTCGTACAATAATCAACTAATAAATATCGAAGATTGGAAAGGTGGCATAGGCCCCCAGGTAAGGATTTAGGATTTAAGATTTGCACAGCGCTCGATTATAATAGCCTCAAAACGAGTGTTACCATGAAAACTTTCAGTTATTGCCTTCATCTATTCACAATCCCTTATGCAAAGGAATTTAAGTGATCTGGGTAGCTGGCCCCTGGATGATAAGGATGCCAGAGATGACTCGTACATGTCTAAGTATTGAAGACAAGATTCCTCTTGCATCAAACAAGAAGGAGAAGACGAAGAACCCTCTACTTCCTCCTCCTGCTCCACTAATGATTCAAATGTTGGCACCTGCTTATCTGTATTCTTCTTATACTTGTTGGTAAATGAGATCTTGCAAAATACATCATAGAAATGCAGAGCTCAATCTTTATTTCTTCAACATAAGGTGGAAAACTAGCTACTGGAATATAAAGTAGTAGACTTGGGCATTTATATATGTGAAGTGATTGAAGTGATGTCATGTGATGCAATTGAAGAATTTGAGAGTCACTTTGAGTAAGCAAACTGCGAAGAGATATCAGGTATGGCAGTAATCTATCTTCACTCAGCCATGAAGATGTCATGTTAGCAGCCATCAATTCTTTACCCTTTCTTAATCATCCTGTCATGAATCCCTCAGTTTGAAGCCTCAACTCTGAAAGTTTTGAAACACAGACAGACTCCAGTAACTCGAAGTCAATCTCACTTTTATACACCACCGCTTTGCAATTATGGACGTTGAATACACAAAGATGCTTATAGCGGCAATTGAAACTACCAACTGGGACATCTAATTGATCGAAAGGGTTTTCAAGTAGGGGAAAACTCTAATTCCTTGATCTCCTTCACAAGGATACCATTCCTTCCAAAGTTGCATATCCTCAAACTCAAGGGTCTCCAATAGCGGAAAAGACAAGCTTCCCTCTCCATAAAACTCAAGACCCACACTTTCCACTCCAGACATTCTTCTTAAATAAAGCATTTTGAGAGAAGGCAGTTGTCCAAGGGGTGGCAAGAATCGACAGTTACTACAATTCTCTAACCTTACAATAACTACATTAGTGAATAAAGGATCTCCTATTCATTTTGAAAATTGCAAACCACCATAACCCTTGATCATGAGCTCTTTGAGATTTCTATGAGGTTTTAACATGTTCAGAACCTCTGATTCCTTTTCAGCTGTGTCACTCCATTTTAGCAGCAATGCATGAAGCCCTTCCTTGGCATTTAAATTTGCTTGTCTCGCATTCTCCGCATCAATTACATTCTCTAATCTTGAGAGGCACAATGTCCCTTGAAGATGCCGTAAGGGACCTATCTCTGTTACCCTTGACTCACCATCTTTGCCCACTAGTTGCGGAGGCATTCCTCATGTTTGTAGGCAGTGCCTTCAATTTAGAACAATTTCACAGTTTTTGTATTATTCATTGATTTCAATCAAGATATGTCACTGTTTAACTCCTCGTTGACGATGCACATGCATAAAAAAACCACCTATATTGAACCAGATGATCACTTGATTCACAATGACTTGTTTGAAAAGTTGGGTTACGTTAATGAAGTTTCAGTCATTCATTCAATTTATTAGGCTTTTTAATGCGCTAATAGTGAGACGCTCGCAATTAATATAATCTTCTGACCTATTCCTGATACTAAAAACCTATGGCAGTATGCAATTGCCAACGTTCAATGCATGTTGCACAAATATTTCCCAACAATCATCTTCTGCTATTATCTTATGAACTTGAGCGGCTCCCATCGTTCTTGCAACTTTAGCACCATGGGTTGTCACAACTAGCTCACTTGCAGGTGCTACAAAACGAGAAGGGAAATGCAATTTCGTCCATAGATTATAGTCACACGTGTTTCAAACATCCTCCTTAATAACAAAAAGCGTTTTGGTTAGCAATGCCTTACTGAGGTTTTCTTGAATTACCTGGCAATACCTTCTGAGATTTATCTTTGGCTTGTCACCATCTCTTCCAACAATTGAAATATGTTGTAAGAGTGTTTAAGAGAGAGCTTGCAGTGCAATAACAAGATTGAAGACTATCATATAAGAACGTCAATAAGCTACAGCTTTAATGCAATTTAAACTTCTATAAAATAAGGTGATTTTAGACTTAAAATTACAAGCAAATTCAACTAGCTGCTAGTTTCAATCTCTTTTTACTTCTTCGCTGCAATGAGTGAACTGGTTCTTTACATTTGGCTAATCAAACAGATCTGTTGACTAATTCTACGCAGAAAAGGAAAAGATTCTCTACATGAACTCTATTGGATGTGAACTTATGGTCATCAAGCAAAAAGCCACCACATTCCGATTGCATACGTTATTGTTGGCTTCATGCTCCTGAAAGTTAAAAGGCAAAGTGTCATACGTTTGCCTATGCACCGAGTGTGTAACTTCACATTTTGTTCAAAGACTCATTAGACAATAACAATACGAGATGCAGTGGATATCTTCTAGTCAAGTGTTTAATACGTCAAAAAGGTCATCATTAGGTACCCAAAACATTGACCAAAACAACTATACTACACAGTTTTAAGTAGATTTTAGAAAAGGCTTAATTGTAGCAATGGTCCCTCAAAACTATACTCGAAGTTACATTTTGGTCACTCAACTCCAAAAATAGTTACAGAGGTCACCCAATTAGGTGGCGTGTTACATCATTGGTCCTAAGTCAAACTCTCTTAAATTTTCTGTCAAAAGTGAGGGTAAATTCGGAAATTCATCCACAACCCTCCCCTTCCTCCATTGCTGCAACCCACGCCTTCCTCCTCTAATTCCTCCCAACCCCAATCCTTCTCTCTCTGAATTATATGAACCAAGATATGTAAGAGCAGGACTAACCTTGTATAAAACTGTACTGAAAATTCTAATTAGGCAAACACCAAATGAAGTTCTAAGCACATAGGGAATCAGATTCAAGTTTTGACTTCACTTGATGAAGGCAAGCTTTAAGATCCTGAAGTTCTTCCATGTCTGAGAAACTCACAGCCTGAGATTACCCAAATGTGTTTATTTAGTCAGAATATGTATAGCATAAAAATCTGAATAAATGAAATTACTAGTGATAGAAAATATTTGTATTATACAGCTAAGTAAAAAATGAAAATAGGAACGGAAATTATAATTCTCAAAGTTAACTTTTTCTGAAATACCAAGTATCTTGCCTGTTTAATTGTGTTCTTTAGGTGCATCTCTGCTGTAAGAAGTTCACGACGGCTACCAGTAGACACAGAAATTTCCATATACACCTTACAGAGTTCCAAGGATGATTGAGCAAACTTCTTAAACCGATCTCTATCTTTCCACAAATCAGATCCCTGACAATATATCCTTGTGATTATATAAGCATTATAAAGGGACCATAACTGGTTTTAGATTGGCATTTAATGACAAATATTAAGTACAAATGAAATGGAAAAAGGAAATATCTAAAGCAAAATAATAAATAGAAAACTCATCATGTTATATTCATCACAGTTTGCAATGAGCCCCTGAACCAATGAGTGATGAATTTATCACATTATGATGTTCAAAATGGTGAGATAACGATGATGCCAATGCACATGCCTCAGTCACGACACGGATGGTACAATGGGACAGTTTTAATAGTTGGTTTATATTCAACATTAGTAGATTTAAAATTAATCAGTAAAGGGAGAATGAGATAACCATGAATTGGAAAGATACTGCAAGTCCCTAACAACTGCCCCGCAAATGTGTAGAAATACTCTCAGTATTACTAGCACATCTATAAACCAATTTTCAAAAGATTACGAAAACAAAAATTATAAAGCACTAAAAAAGTAATCATAATGGTAAATAAAAGCTTAAAACTAGTAAGTCACTGCTAGAGATACCTGGTATGATCTAACTTGCTTTAATAAGGCTTCAGAGCACATTGTAAGGTCTCCTTTCATTTTGTGCCACCTTGCATACAAACCCCAAATATCTGCTCCATTTCCACTTCGAACTATCTACAAAAAGAAAAAAGGAAAATATTGCATGCAACTTATTACTTTACCCCCGACCAAAAAAGACATTACTTTTTAGGTAAATATACTGAAAAGACACCAAGAGGCTTCACCATTTGATTGGCACATTCCATCCAACATATAAATGTTAGAACAATGCCCAGAAATTTCTTATTAGTAAAGTTACACATGTCGAGAGAGAGTATGGAGTGATCTGACATTTTTGGTAACAATTAAGATCCTCATGATGAACTGTCCGCTTAGTTGATACATATGGATGACTAAACGATCTCCACTTTGATTATTTTTTGCAGAGATGATCTTTAAATGGTAATTTAGAAAATGAATTATTCCAATTATGACATGCATATGGTGAGGATTTGTTAATCACAACGGGAGACGGGTGGGGTGGACAAGGAGGTACACACCCTTGGGTGTCCCTAAGTATTGTCCACCCTCTGTAGCAGGCTACACTAACCATACCCATAATTGCAAAAAATAAATAGATAAACATTTTAAACCCTAAATGATAATCCATAACTAAGTTAACCTATGTTAAAATATAAATAAAAAAATTTGTTGGCCCACATCCTTCCTTAAGCTTCTGAGAATAGTAGAAAACTAACAAAATCAAAGTAGACCTTTCAGTTCAAATCTCTGTATATCAACCACCCAATAGTTGGTCAACATTTTTTTTTATACCCAGAAATCTGCCAAGCCGCTTTGCAGACAAAGCTTTGAAACAGAGGCACCCCACCGAACCCTACAATCTTTGGGAGGCAGGAAACACTAACAAAAGCAAGATAGGTACCTTTGGGATTTTCGAACCTCAGACCACATGGAATCAAAACATGGGCCTGACCATTAGTTGGTCAACATCATAAAATTGGGCCCGTTTGATAACCATTTCAATTTTAGTTTTTAATTTTCATTTTTCGTGCTAGAGTATAGAGGAAAATGAGAGTGAGGATGAGATTGAGAGAGAGGATGAGAGGGGAGGATGAGAGGAATGAGTAAAAAAAGTGAAAACAAAAACTTGAAAGCATTTGAAATAGATTTCAGTTTTTAGTCTTTGTTTTCACTTTTGTTACTCCTCCCTTCCATCATATCCTCTAATATTCCCTCTCAATCCCATCTCCACTCTCATTCTCACTTCCATTCTCCCTCTTTTTCCTCTATACTCTAGCACAAAAAATGAAAACTAAAAACTAAAATTGAAATGGATATCAAACGGGCCCTAAGCTTTTGAAAATAGTGCTAAACCAAAACAATAATCTATAAACACATGCAGAAGTCTAATAATAAGCATTGGAAATGATCAATCAGTACCGGGCAACTGGTTACTGTTCATGTTAGTAGAAAATCTACTGTAAAAATATAGGTCAGGGAAGCAAAGCAAACAAAAGGAAATGATAATAACGAAATCATACCTGCTGTAGAACTTTTCCAAGGAACTCTACTAAGTGCTCAGTTTCCCGAGATTTTCCCACCTCAGTGGGACAGTTATCTTCATCCGTCATATCTGGAGTCGTATGTGCAGCCCTTATTTCGACCTCAGCCACAATTCTTTCCAATAATTCAGCATCGATTCTTTTATTATTAGTAATATCCAACACCATCCGTGCAGCTTCTAGACCCTATAAGAAAAATAAATAGAGTAAGAACAGATGAAAACTAATACTTAATGATGGGCACAATCAGTCCACGTGAAGAAAATTGAAAGTGATAAAGGATATAACAATGGAATTCCCTAAGGTAGGTGATCTCAAGCAGCGAATGTGTAGACATGTGGACCTGATCAATGAAGATCTGCCAAAAGACCAAGCGTTTCAAATTTACTAGGCTTTTTCTGTTAACTATTTTTTCCAGTTCACGAATGTTGATCTGAAGCAGTGAACAACGTGTAGACATTCAGACCTTATAAATGAAGATATGCAATATAACTCTAGAAAAGACCAAGGGTTTCAAATTTACTAGTTTTTTTTCAATTAATTTTTCTTTCCAGTTCATCAATGTCCTTTGCCATGCTCCAAATCAAAGGCAAGGTTTCCATATCACTTTACAAACCAAATCCAAGCCTACCAAGACAAGTTTACATTGTGAGCTGTCACATGTGAAAATACATATGCTACTGAGACGAAAGCACTTACCTGACCAAAATTGCCAACATCTACGGCAACATGGCTGTAGTTCTCCCACAGTTGCCAGCTGTTTCGTCTGTGATCAGTCATGTTCAGTCATTACATAATCCAAACTGTCGATAACAAATATAAAGTTTTGAAAAGGGAAGGAGGGCACATGCGAGACGGAGAAACACAGAGAGAGAGAGAGAGAGGAGAGAGAGAGGAGAGAGAGAGAGAGAGAGATAGTTTAGTCAATGGAGGAAGACAGAACTTGAATTTCAGAGCTTCTCTAAATGCAATGAAGGATTCTTTACTCTTCTTCTTTATCATATGCCTGCATAATTGGAAAAGCAAGAAACAAAAATTAGTTGAATTGATTTTCCAAAATAATAATAATAACGAAGACATCATGACCACTCTATTATTTGCATTCGAAAATTGTATATTCTTACAACAAGAAAAAAAAAATCAAACTGACTAATAATATGACATCACATACATTCATCATAAATTAGTCATTCAAACTGTTTAGCAGTAACTGAAATATGACTAAATGTGAAACAAATTTTCACTTGTAATAATTTAATTTCGTTGAAATGAAGATCATGTATTTACTTTCTATTATAAACCAAAAAAGAAAATAACAACCTAAGTTTAGAATATGATTTGGTTACTGTACGTTTGTTTATTTCACATCAAAAAATAGTGTATTACTGTGTGAACTACACTGAATAACATTACATCATAGTCTTGCAAGTGTGTTGTTAATTTTATCTAACAAGTATAAGACATGGTTATTATAAGAAAAGATGTTTGTACTGTGGTGGTTAGGCCCCTCACCAAAGAGGAAGGCGTTTATCGGTTTGAATCCCTAAACCTTAAAATCTAACTATTGGACACTATTGCAAGGAAAAAGTAAGGCTAGCAGACACTATTGGACAGTTTAGTAATCCAACTAATGCAAAATATTGTGGAACAACAGAATTTTGCCAGAAATAGCTAAAATTCTACAAGATAATGACAATACTTTACCAATATTTTCTAGTTTTTAGACTTTTTTCATAGACATAGCTGAAACCCCCATTAAAATCAAGAAGTCTAATTCCAAGATAAGAATGTACGTAAAATATAACTCAAAAGCTCAAATGGGTTTCGGCACCCAGTGCAACCAGAAGCAAAAAAAACACTCAAAATGTTATCACGATATTGAGAGATGAAGAAACAAACAAAAGAAAAGAGGAATATTCAGAGAGGACATACAAGACAAAGGAAGGGGGTAGAAGGCATACAAACAAGCAATATTATTCCATGCCTCCCCATTTTCAGGATCAAGTTGAACAGCCCGAGTAGTAAAAGCATCCAATGCCTTTTCGGTATCCCTAGCCTGTATATCATCTCAGCAATAAGCTTAACACTTGTAAGAAGGAATAAAGATAAAAAGGCAGTATACAGTACAACTCTCCTCATTTCCATACATCATGCAACCTATAAAATGAATAATAATGCAACATATCATGGATCACACAAGTTACCTTCAACGCAGCAGCCCCAAGTGCAAACCAGCCATCGGGATACAAAGAATTCAAGGCCATTGCAGACTCCCTGGAATATGGAATGCAGAATGTGATTGTGTATCTAAATCAATTATGAAATACAAAGATTATCAAATAAACAAATGATATATTTGAGATGAGTGAGGCAGGAGGAAGGCTTTACACGAAAAAAGTACCATAGGGTTTTTGATTTTTCATAGTCCCCTCTATTGTATGCACTGCGAGCAAGAGACCGCTACCAAATAGAAAAAATAACATTAAAAATCTGTGAAAGATGACTGAGAATGTCTTTTCATAAGGAATGAGTTTCAGGACATAACCTTGGCTCGAGCTGATCTATCATTTGAAACTTCCAGGGCTTTTTCAAAGCACGCATCATCATTAGTAACATCACCCAATGAGCACCTAGAAATTATTTTAGGAGTTCACTCTTGAAATTATTATGTCATGTATTATAGGTTTTAAAATGCATTAGGGCATGCATGGAGACAGCAATAGTGGGAATAAATAAAAAGAAACTTCAGAGCCATCCATATTGAAATAGAGATTCAAGACAAACAAATATGAACACAATAATTGTGTCCTAAATCAGTACTAAATTAAAAATAATAAAGAAATAAATAAACTATAGTCGTGTTACTCTTGGTTATATTTTTAATCTGAAACTGGGCATGTTCCTTTGGTTTCAAGTTCTGTAAGACTATATAAATGGCACAAAGATATGGATGCACCTCAATATGCTGCCAAAAAAAAAAATGGGCCATGGAAAATGAGTCCAGAAAATATGTGACGTTGAAGGCCTTGTCAATTTTCATAATCAGATAACAGTGTGTTAAAAAACAATGCACAAAGATTAGGAGGGCAAACATAAAATATCTCATATTTTGTACATGGATTGGTAAATAGGTTTCAGACTTGAACAGAAGACCTCTCTCTCATATTCAAACACGCCGACTAATAAGGAAAATACTCAGATAAATTTACTAGTAGTTCACTTTGAATAAGGGTAATATCAAAACCTGCATTTATTTTGAGGATATCAGCACTCAATATAACTTTTACAAGTTGAATGGATTAGAAGAGACCGCATGATAAATTTAACTAACGTTTGAAAATAAGGTTTCTTGGTAAGTTAAAACAATTAACAAAAGAAAACCTAACACATACCATAACCTGGGGTCATTGGGTGTTTCAGAAAGTCGTGTCTTGATCAGTTCAACAGCTGCTGCTTTCTTCTCCAATAGGCTGTTTTCATAGTACCTCACATGAGACTCCATTCGGCAACAAATGGTGAGAAGTAAAAATGAAATAAGAGGATTCGATTTTTCCATAACCATTATGTGTCATTCATACCGGTAGCAGAATATAAGATTATCCCATAACTCTAAATCCTCAAAGTTTTAACCGCCTCTCCTATAAGACCACAGCCAACTAAAAGTTCACCATATTCCCTAAAATGAATCCGAAAATAGACAAGAACAAGAAATGTCAATAAGAAACAACAGATAGCAGAATATAGAAAGCCACAATAAAATTCCTCATCAATGTAAGATGAAGATATACTTCCGCAGGGCAGGAATGGTAGGAATTTGAACGCCATAGCAGAAAAGAATCCTTTCCGCCACTCCTGGAGAAGGGTCATAGAAACCCTGAACCTGAAATAATAATAAAAAACATTGCTGCTGTAAAACGAACTCTCAATAAGTAAATGGTTAACTGAAATACAAGAGCTCGAAAATAAAATGACCATGAGCATTGATCTTTGAAGCCAGAACCACATGAAGAGAAGCAGATATCAAAACAGTGCTCTATTCTAAATAATATAAAATAAACAAAGCTATTATACGTCTAACAATGGTAGTAAGTCTACATCTGGCATCAGAGAAATTAAGTAACCACTTCAGACGACGAGACCAAGTTCACAATCTTTTTTAGCATCAGTAAAGAGTAAAAAATTGCATGCCAAAGCCAGCTTCTGCCTCTACATAATAGTGTGTTCATGCGGTTATACTATATGTGTATGAAGTGCATATTATATTTATAATTGGATCAATTTTGCATGAGATTTACCTAACTATTCCTTAGAAAGAGTGTTTTAACTAATGTAAAACTTGATTCACCCCCATGTCTAGTTGTGTTTTAACATTTTTCAGCTACCAATTAACATGGAAGTATGAGACTTAAAAAGGAAATGCATGGATCCTGAGAGCTGGATCCATTTAGAAACTGGAGGAAAAAGATTCTGATCGAGAAGAACAGAAATTATGCCAAAGAAAAAGTTCAAAATCTTAAGAAAGATGCTACGTAATACCAATTTTTTCCATCATCAGCAATGCACGTTCCTTTGTGTGACTACGTGTTGACTCCCACCGAATCCGTAGGATGTCACAGAAACATCGTATCTGATACAAGAAAAGAAATTTACCACATTAAATAATCTCAAAATTAAGGAAATCTAGGACAACAATATATCAATCTCACTGAAGAGTCCACAGTACAAAAATCTCTCCTCTCCTCCCTCCCTCACTCCCTCCCTCTCTCATCTCTCATCTCTCATATCTCGTGTCAATGTGTTGCAATAACCTAATTAGAGAGAAGCAGAGTGATTTGGGATGTTCAGCCCTATCCTATTAGATACAAAAGATGTGTCATTGATCATAAAAGTAGCTTATGGACACTCTCAAGGTGCAATAATTAAGATATGATCCATTCCATGGGCTGAACTGCATAGTTTTGGGATACTGAAATTGTTTGTTTGATGGACTGACCTTAGTAAGTTCAACAGGAGTAGGTTCCCAGCCAGAACACAGAATTACTAGTAAGAAAAATATTTGGCCCTTGGTAACTTATGCCAGATACGTGAAGACTTGAAAGTACAAAAGCAAAAAATATAAAGCAAGGTCATGTGGTATGGACTCTGGACCTGATGCAGACAAATGGCATTAGAGAAGCCTTATCTCAGTGTGAGTTGGGTCATGAAACACATTCACGGGGTACAGTATAGCCATTACTTGTTGAGTATAGGAGCCTAAAAAGGACAACGCAAAATCTGATGAAATTATTAGAGCTTGTGGAAAGTGGGGATTTATAATTTATCAGAGATTTTCAAAAGTTTTCAAACAATATTTTCTTGAAATAAATCCTTGTATGAAACTTTTATGAAGTACAAGGAAGAAACAGGATTTGAAGGTTTCACCAATTATTATGGGAAAACATGATAATGGATATAGAAAGTGGCAAGTCAAATTATAAAAGTTTCTCCCAGCTCTTTTGCTTAGTTGAAAGAGGTATAAAAGATTGAAATGCAAATGCAAGGTTCAAGAATTAACATAATGATAAACAAGAAATCAAAGACAAGTTCTAGGCATACAGTGGACTCCATTGCAGTTCGCTTATTGGAGTTTTATGAAGAAATGTTTCAGCAGGAGTCATCAGAAATGTATATCTAAAAGAGGGTTTATGACCTTTTCAGATTGTCATAGTTCAAGGCCTTGTACTTGTATATCTACATGGTCTAGAAAGCTACTATAGTGCCTATATATGGCAAAGGCTCTGACAGGAAATTATGTCACTTTGTCAGGACTCTCCCTTTGAAAACCCACCACAAATGTAGGAACACCGATGAGGGAAGCTTAAATTATATGTTTTTTTTACTCTCCCCCATATGTTCAAATTTTCTTCTATATCATATGTTTTTTTTTATATAAAAAGATCCACTTTGTATGGCAGAATGGCTTCCTTTCTTTAAAAAAAAACAAATCCTTTCATACTCGATAGTCGAAGTCTTAACATGAATGGTGTCTTCGACACTATTATTTGTTTGCTGTTGTTAACAGTTAACAGAAATTTATCTGTTAGTGCAGCATGTTTAAGCTGGTTCAGTTGGCGCTTGGAAGACTTCCAAAAGACTATTGGCTTGCCAACCAGAAAAGTTTCATTTCTAACAATATAAGAGATAAGTCATTGAACTTTTACGATATGTTGAACACTGAAATTCTTAAACTGTTATCAGAAAGAATGATTCAATAAAAATGGAAAATATACCGAAATTCAAAAACCATACAATGTTGTGATTTATACTTACAATAAAGTATGACGACTGCTGAGAATTAATTGCCTCTATTTAAGGAGCCATTTCCATCCTGAAACAGAGATTGGGATGCTGAGACATCAAAGACCATAGACTCAACCGTACGTAGTAAGAAAAGTTATTGTGCTCCAATAATAAAATTGAAAAAAAAATAGTAGACATTAAGTTCTGTTAATGCCCTGCTTGCATATTGTGAATATGGGTAACATTACTACATATGTATAGATCAAGAAACTTACTTTGCATTTCATCATGTCGTGTTACCCTTCTCAATTAGAAGGCATTTAGCCAGGATCACTGCCTGATGGACTGCACTCAAAGGAACAGCAGCAGTACCACCAACTTGAATGCCTTCTGAAATAATTCCAGAATTGCTATCATTCCCTAACAATTTTGGGGTCATCAATATGTCAGAGGCCTCATAGGTTTCAGATGGATGCAGATTGCCAATGCTAGAATTGTTTGTCTGGGAGCCAGGGCTTTCTGAGACGCAGCTACCACTGCTCTTCAAAGAAGTTGGGTTTGCTAAAAGTACCATTTGTGCCTTCGGTTCTACCTTTAGGGCAAAAATGTAAAGCTAAGAAGTAGTTTTGATATTAAAAGAACAGAAATAATAAAATTCTTTTACATGCATTCAACATTTACCTGATGTACAGTACGGAAGCCAAGAACACCTGTAACAGAAAGCTGAAGACCAGCTGCTGCGTCAGCTGATTCAAAATGTAGCCTAATACCACAAAGGAGCCTCAGCAAATAAAATGAAATAACGGGAGTAAAAGAAAAGCCTAATCAGCATCCAAATAAAGACTCCAATTATGGAATATTTATGAAACCAATCAACAATGGAATTAAAACAAAAAACAAAAAGCAAGTGAAGACGTTCAGCCAACGCGCACACACACACCATTTATGTTCACAAATATGGAGACACAAAACCACTTTATGGTGCAAAAAAAAATTCTCTGAATGTTGAATTTGTTTGATAATAATACTGGAATTAAACTATCCTTAACAAATTTTAGTTTTCACCAACCTCTCTCCATACCACAAAAGAAAGGAACTGCATAAACTTTAAACTTATATATGTTAGGTTTTACATAAACTATTGTTTCATTATTTTATGAAACGAGGATCATAGCTTGACACTCACCTAGTTAGGCTTTACTACCATATTGATAGCTATTATAATCACTGTAAAGACCAGCAACTTTGGACATCAACTGAGAATCAGTGTTTGAACTCTCGAGAGCTTTCTACAGGAAAAAGGCAAAATATTGAGGTATTGCAGCATGTAGGCAAACTTTTGGGTGGCTTGGTTAGAAAGGAAGGTAGAAGTTTGAAGGAAAAATTGAGGGAGGAGCAGAATCCTGCACTTTCAGGCTTCTCTCTGAATTTTATGTGCATCATGTTGTTGTGTAATTGTGTGTGATTAGAAGGTTAGAATTGCTCTTTTGCTTTGTTGGTGGACTACATGTCCCACTGTTCAACAATAATGGTTATTTCACTAACTTTATTCTTTTGAAGCCTTTGTATAAAATTAAATTAAATAAAGAAGAAAAAAGGTTCTCGACCAATGCAGATAAAAGTACAATCTCCTTGATTATTATTTCAAAGTACTAATTTAACCATTTGTAATATACATCAGAGCAGGTAACAAATTAGATCAAAGTAAAACCAAAAAAACATAGCATGACAGGAAGATGAAAACTTCTACTGATTAGCGACCTCCCATGGAAGTGAAATATTGAAAATTTCACTTGCTTATTTTAGCAAACCAAAAAAATAAAAATAAAGCTCAGTGCTTGTAGTCCAGTGGAGGAATTAACAAAGAGACATCAATAACTTTATTTGGAAACAAGTTAGACCTTTCACAGCATACATTATATATAATGACATATTAATAACGATCATTATAAGATGGTTTCTTTATAGGAGATTATTATTCACTAATAAGATGGTTTTTTTTAAATGCGATTCTAATAAGATGTTTAGTTGGAGCATACTAACCAAATGCCAAAAAAAAAAAAAATTCCTGAACAACTCACCTGCATGAATCAACTCTTGCATAGGTGTATTCCATTATTCCCGCTTCCAGATAAATCATTGAGACAAGTGACGAACCCTCCACCATTACGTAATTGTTACCACCACCCCAATAAGTTGTTACTTTCTCCACAGTGCAAAATGATTCAAAGTTTCACTCGTAAAGACTTGCAAAAGATTGAACAGAGAAGAAGACCGGTCATCAAGAATTCTTTGATTGCGAAGGGGAGATCCTAATGAGCCACCATGAAATGCTCCTAATTCCATATGTAGAAGGCACACTTCCGTCAAATAACAAATCTTTCATCTTCACGGCCAGCCTCTTCGCATAAACTATATACTACAAAACAACACCAATTCACATATCAAAGTGCGATTTTGTAAAACAACTAAAAATAACAATCATTCAGAATTTGAACATAGTAGTTACTTATAATTATAAGTTAGGAAAGATGCAACTAAACCAAGCTCATAATTTGCGTGAACTTTCAAAGAAGTCATCGCACACGGAAAATAGGCAAAATTGATACAGAAATGAAAAGTTCTGGGCCTATATTAAGAAAACAGTCCAAGGATAAATTAATTGGCAAAATGTAACAATCCCAAAAATAGAAAAGGCAGTACCTGAATATTGGATAACTTTCCAAGCAAGTCAGACCCAGCAGCCATAAGCTGATTGCGCGCCCAATTCTCCCACTCATCACATTGAGGCACTTCCAGCGGCAGAGGACACTTTGGCAACCCCTCCAACGGTCTAAATTTCCAAATTCCCAATATTTAAAATTAACCCAAAAAAAAAAATTTCAATTAAATTTTTTTTATTTAACTCAAGTTTTTTTCTTTTTAGCTTTTGAACTTACCCAGTCAAGTTACATTGAGCAAAACCGAACAAGGCAGCCACGGCAATGCACAGAACCACGATGACTCTGTAGGCCTTGTCCTTGCCACTATCATTCTCTTCTTCTTCGCGTTCCTTGGATATAAACGACTCAACTCGGTCCAGCAACTCGGAGTACACTCTGTCAGCGCACTCCACCGAGTCTCCGAGCGAGTCGAGCGAGTCAGACTCGGCGAGTTTGAAAACGACGCGGTTTACGTCGGGAGGGTGAGGGCTTGGAGGTAGTGGCCCGACTCGATGGAAGTTAAGAGGTCGTTGATTAGAGGGTGGAGGTGGTGGGTTGGGTGGGCATGATCGGACGGTTGGGGATGGGGTGAGGGATCGGACGCCGGAGACTGGAGGGTGCAGCGGAGGAGACGCAGCTCGTACCCGCGGAGGATTGGGAGTTCCGGTAACGTTTCGGACATTTTGTGAACTAGTCAGTGACGGAGTGCGAATGTTTAGGGTTTAAGTGAGGTAGAAGAGATTTTGGGTTTTAGAGTGTAGTTATGATTGCATGGGGTAGGGTGCATCATAAGAAGCAATGGATGATAAATTTCTGATGCAAGTGATGTTAGAGCACTTCCACCCCAAAAGGCAAGGGCAAGGCAAAGGCAAAGCAAGATTTGTCACTATTCAAGTGAATGGTGGTAGCCTTTGTCTTTTTGTTTCCCCACTCCAAAGGGCAAGGCATGGGCAATTACTATTTATTTTAATTTATTTTCTATTTTTTATACTTAAACTATTAATTTTGATAAGATTTCGATTGCTACGTGTAACTATTTATTATAAAATTCTCATCTCAAATTTCAAATTAAATTTTTGGATTAGACTTTCAATTGCCACATGTCCATATTTATTATAAAATTCACATCTCAAATTTCAGATAAAATTTTCGGGTAAGATTTTCGGTTGCCACGTGTCCATATTTATTATAAAATTCACATCTCACTCATCATACAATTGAAATACTCCCGATCCTCATAATCCAACACAATCGAGTACAAGAACGACTCAATCATTGGCGGATGCGGTTCCATCGGATCACGACGTGGGGGAGTATTTTCTTTCGGAGGATGTAATAGTGTCATTATTTCCTCCACGGACCGCCACCACGGGAACGGATTGCGGGCATTGTTCACTTGAGGGGCCATGTGTATGGTTTTCTTCACACAATGAACCACGTGTAGTGAATTTTGAACAATTCTTCACAACATCCCAACATTGGTGATTTTTGAATCTTTATTACCTTGGCCAATGGCACAAAACCACAGTTGTGCTTGAAGAATCTATTTAAAAAAATATAATTGGAAATTCAAGAATATATATATATATGAATGCATTAAATTGAATAAAACGGAAATTAAAAATTTGTTACCTCGTCGCCAAGATTTTCACCGCTTCGAACCATTCCCTCGCTTTTGCCAACCCATCTCTCCATTTCCCTAACTCTTTATTCAAAAAATTTCACCTACTAGCCAAGACCATTTCCGTCTGAGTCAAACCTGATCTTTCACAAAATTTTCCATGAATTTTTCTCCACATATGAGAGAAGTTCAGCTCATTGCCCGTGATTGGGCAATGACCAACTTTGACCCAACACTCACACAACAAAATCTCTTCAACGGTTGTCTACGTGCCTTCGGCTTCAATGGAAGAGGCCATTTATTTTTGACACAAATGGAATTTAGTGAAGGAGAAAATATTTGGTGTGGAAAGTGAAAAATATTTAAAGGAGACGAATTTGTATGAAGATTTGTTGTGGAAAGTGAATAATATTGGTAGGTATTTATAAAAAAAATTTAGAATTTTTTGGTATTTTTTAAAAATCCTAAGGAGAAAATATTTGGTGTGGAAAGTGAAAAATCCATGTGGCTTCTTCCCGTTGGTTTGTGTCAGCACGCTGACATCAGGGTGACGTCACGACTGACATCAGCAGCCTTTGGGCCACAGCCTAGGCAATTCTTGCACGTGGACTTGCCTGAGTTGGTGGGTCCCACCCTTTGCCCTAGCTGGACCTTAAGTGCTGGAGGAGTTTTTTGGGCCTGGGGCCCCCTTTTGCCTGCCCTTCCCCCTTGCGGTGGAAGTGCTCTTAGAGGTTACTATGACGAAAATTTTAAAATAAAATAAAAAATCAATTTCTTTTAAGAATAAGATTTCATTTAGGCCATCTTCAAGTGAAGAGGGTTACATTTAGCCCTCAAAAAATGATTTTATAAGATAGTGTCAGGCTACATTTTAATATTTAATAATTTTTAGTATATTATGTAAATTTATTAGTTAATTTAATTAAACTACTATTTATATCCTATTTAAAATACATTTTAGAAAAAAAATATATTTTGGGATATGATTTTTTACATCCATGTGTTGGTGATTAGCCCTATTTTGGAAACGGGATGACTACATTGGTGGAGATTCCAACGATAATGAGGTTGACCTAAATCGATCAAGGAGAGCTCTTGCTAATCTTTTGTGTTTGCAACTAATAATAATTGACAATACATTATCACGTTCAAGTCTTCGTCTTGTTTTAAAAACAACTTTGGTGTTTGTAACTAATAATAATTGGCAATACATTGTCATGTTCAAGTCTTCGTCTGGTTTTAAAACCAACTTACAATTTAATTTAAATAGAAAAAGATGGAGGATAGTTTGTAAAAAAGAATGAAGAGATTGTGAGAAATTATGTTGAAGGATGAAATTGAGGAAGGATAATATGTAAAATGATGAACATGTTGTGAGAAATTATGTAAGAATGAGGTAGGTATTTATACAAAAAAAATTAGGAATTTTTAGAAATATTTTTCAAAATCATTTTTTTCAAATTTTAAAAAAAAAATTGGTTGGCATCACCTAAAGGCTAGGTGACGTTAGCTAGGCCCCATCCAAATATTTAGCCCGGGGTGGCCAAAGGGCCACATGTGGCTCTCAATTTAGGAATTGGCCCTATGTGTAGCCCTCCCTATTTTGTTACCCTTTGTGTAGCCCACTCTTGGAGATGGGTTTTGGGGATTTAGGGCTATAATTTAGAAATTGCCCTCACTTAGAGATGGCCTCATAAACCAAAAAGGCATAAAAAACAGACAGCACGAATACAGTGGCCTGGTTAAAACCTTCCAAGGAAAACTACATAGGACAAATTACAAGGTAGGAAAGAGTACTACACATGCCATGGACTAACAAGAGAGTCTGACACAGGTCCCTTTGGACTGCTACAAAGAACTCGAAATAAACAGACAAACAACACAACTCTAAGCCCCGTGAAGAGCAACCACCATGACGTAATATTGTCAAAGAAAACCTCCTATGCACGCATAGTTCGAGGTACAAAACAACGTGTCGTGATCGTCAGAACATAGCGACCATAAATACTAAATACCAACTCCTCGAATCTTAATCTAGACCCATACTCGATAGGGCAAGGGGATCAAGATTGGCCTCTAGCTTTATTGGATGCCAAGCCCACAAACATTCCAGCGAGCACATCAAGGAGACTTGGGAGACCCCTCCAGGATGGTCTCCTTTGCCTTATCAACAAAACCTAGAACGCAAATTCGACACTCACTAGAAAAAACTAGTGAGTACAAGTCTCCAGAAAGATTGCTCAAGAACAGTAAGGACTTGATCACCACTTAGTTCCCTAGCCCTCATCACAGAAAAAACAAAAACTCGTACAGGTAGGTACAGAGATGGCACCCAACAACCAGAAACTACACAACGCAATTCCTTCAACAAAGACGGCGTCCGCACCCCGCCACATCCTTCCAAAAGTTACCCTTTGAGTCACAGCCATGGGCAGAAGCCCCAGACCTGATACAGGTGCAGCAGTCGTGGCTGGGCATCTAAATGGAGAGGTCGCGTCAAGAATGATCATGGCAAAGGCAGCCTCTGGAAGTGCCAACGATGACCCAATCCAAACCCAAGGCAAGTGGAACGACAGAGAACGCAGTGACGATGTGAGTGTAGTGAACCCAAATCAACCTAGAAATAATTGATCGAACCACCGCCGCCTCGAAACCAAAAGGACCAGACGATGTCACCGCCTCGAAGCCAAAAAGGACCAGGCGACACGCAAAGGAAACTACCACTCGAGAACGGAGAGAAAGACAGGAATGAGATCGACGCAATTAGAAGTAACGCATTGGACGACGGTGACGACTGGACGTGGAAGGGAAAAACCCTAGAAATATCGCATGGCTCTCCTCGCTAGCGAGAGAGCGACAACCTGAAGAAAAGAAAAAAGCAATTTAAAATATGGTTTTCTCCATGTTTACAAGTGTTCTACAAATGTTAGAGTTTATGGCATTTTTTCAATTTTTAATTAGGAGTAAATTGGGTTTCAATTTTAAGGATGATGTGTTAAGTTTAAATCTCTCAGATTAAATTTTAATGAGGTGGCGTGTACATGACAAAAAAAAAGCAGATCATGGCAGAGAAAATTAGAGCAAAGGATTCGTATCCAACTTAAATAAGGACATTATACATAATAGGTAACAATAAAAAATCCAATTAAGGGGATCATTTAGTACATACTTTTGTGGAGAATTAAAGACTTTCATAGAATTAAAAACTCTAATGAGGGTATCCAAAAGTTAATGACTTTTAAAGAATTTGTTAAGTAAATAACTTTTGTAGACTTTCAAGGCGAATTGGAGATGTCAAAAATCTGGTCAACTCACTAGTGACTTAAAGCATCTCCAATAGCCTCTTCAACCACTTTGGGATGCTTAAATAGGTGAGTCATATCATAAAAAATCTCTTTAACAGCCTTGTCAAACTCAGTTATCAAAGTTGCAACCACTCTCTCTCTTTAGGACTAGTAAGTTGAGTTTGGCTCTTCAAAACATTTAATTTTACTTCGGAAAAACAAAACCTATTTTGAAAATGTTAAAAACATGTTTTTTTTTTAATAATAAATACATAGACATTTTTAACATGGTTTCATATTTTTCATTCTTTTTCCTGATATCCATTAATTGAATTGAAGAGTCTGTTGGAGCAAAAGTTATTCAAGTAGCAAATCAACCTTTTCAAATTGCCACATAAGCCACACACACTTTAATTTGAAAGGTTTAATTTGCTACTACTATTGGAGATGCTCTTATAGTGACATCACAATGGGAAGCTAAACAGGCAAAAGCCTTCTCCAACGTTTATGTATGTCACATACTCGCCTCCCCAACCTCTCATCACTCGAGTCTTCCTTCGCTCTATGAGCGCCTTTATTCTAGGCAGCAAGCCAGCGTTGCAATCCCCATCTTTGGAGAAATCAATGACTTTAGCAAACCTATTATAATTTCCCGAATATATCCATCTTTTTTATTTTTTATTTTTAAAGACATTTCTATTAAGAGAGGCGATAGTATGCTAAACTCACACACACTATACGGATACTAGGACTTGATCTCAGGACCTTGCCTGAGAAAGTAAATACTTCAAACCACTACACTATTGGATCCTTGCCGAATATCTCCATCTTAAGTCCACAAATAAAGTCATGTCAAGCAAAGGGCGTTTGGTAACACATTGAAAGCACACTACGAAAATGAAAGTTAGTCTTATTGTAAAACATAGGTGATATGGGTATTCGAATGCATGATCTCAACTGCTGGGGTAACTGCCATTTTTTCGTTTTAATTAAAGAAAAAAGAAATATAACAAAATCATTTAGAGATGAAGAAGAAAAGTGAATGCAGATAAAATTAAGACAACTTTTTACAACTGTTTTCAGCTTTTAGTTTCAGAACCTTGTGTTATTTCTACACAACGGCCCTCATCTGTTTCTTTTAATTTAAAAGCACAAAAACAAATGAAAATTACTAACATACCCTAGTTTCGAAGAAATCGGGAAAATAGTCACACTGAAGAAAAATCAGAAAAAGATTAAGAGGCTGGATAGTCTGATGATTGTATCAATGAGCCCAAAAGAGGTCAGCTGGTTGAATCATACAAAGGACTAGTTACCAAAATTGTAGGTAAAAATAGTAGTTTATCAATCCCAATCCCCCATAAACTTCTGTTTCTTGGCTGTGTTCATGTATGGTCTGATAACCCATTCAGTCTGGGCTTCATTCTGATCCACTGTTCCTAACTTAATCTGCAACACAAAAGCAAAGAAGGTATAAAAGTGTGAACTATTAAACAGTCTACTAGTCATAAACACAGAAATACCTCAAATAATTAAACACAACTTTTTTTTTGGGACCTTTCCTATTGGGAGGGGCGATAACATACGAAACTCACACACACTATATAGATGCTAGGACTCGAACCTAGGACCTTCCCCGAGGGAGCAATTGCTCCAAACCACTACACTAGTGGATCCTTTGCAAACACAATTTTTTAACTGTTATCCAGAGAACATCAACCACATCCACCATGTGAATGCAAAACAAAGCACAAGTGATATCATTGCAACACACAAATTTCTCAGAATGAAGATAAAATGAAGGGTGAAGTACTAACCTTAAAAAGCCTCAATTCAAACCGAGGACCAACCTCCTTCAGCTCAACAGATTTAGGGCCTCCGTGCTTCTCATAAGTATGATGCCTGTATGTTCTTCAAACTGTCAATGGGAAATGAAAGCAATGCATGTGCACTTATTTGTCTAAACAGAAATATCATGGCAATGTAAATGTTGGTCAATAAATAATAATAATAATAATAAATAGGTCGAACAGGCCTTTCAAATTTAACGTCTCTTTTTGCTTTCCTAGGAGTCTTAGGAGTCAAAGCCTAAGAATATGGCTATCCCTTGTAAGCAAATTTATTTGGGTCTGATAGTTACAGATATGTGACAAACAACCAACCTGAATGAAATGTAGTCAGACTGATTGGCGAAAGTGATTATGCGTTTCGTGTCCTGCTTTGGCACTGGAAAGAGATGCTTTAAAATATTTGCTGTCCTCTCACCCAACTATTAACAATCAAGAAAAGAATATTATATATAATAAAACACTGAATATGAAATTGATAGGGGCAACTCAAAATATGGAGTGATATAATTTTACATAAGATTAAGATGTGTAGCAGGAGTATAGGAATTAGAAAAAATAAGAATGATTATTACAGGGAAAGCAACCAAGTGGGATACCATGTGCTTCCAACAGTGAAACACCTCCATGATTTTAATAGGTGGTAGGTAAGTCATAAATAACTGCAACTGGTTTCTTCAGAAAATAATTACAATTAATGATCCTGATCTCTAAAATGTTCTGTCAACCATGTCCCAGGGGTTATATATTTTATTAGATCATTGGGTCTAATATATCTTGGCATAATATACAGAGTAAACTGAGTAAATTGAGCAAACAATACGCTGAAATCTTTAATTGAGGTATGATACCTTAGTCGTGAAATTGTTGAGAATCAAATGTGGATAAACCTGAGGCATCGTTCCCATGGTTTTCTTATCTTTGATGTCATGTCTTGTAACCTAGAAGTGAAATACTATTAGCCGAATGCCCATATTAATAAGTCAAAGCATAGATCCAGTAGGCATGAAAAGTTCTCAAAAGCAATGTCATGAAAAAAAAAACATTAATTAATTCATAAAAAATGATTTAATTTCAATGTTCTTCATGATTGGCATTCTACAATTATCACGGTCAATCCGTCTATATTTCTTTGCACTAGGAAGCTACTGCTTTTATTTTTATTTTTTTATTAATCACGTTCTGTCATCAACCAGACATTTTATAAGCATAATCTACCCTTGAAAATCACAAATTTGAAGACCCAAACCCATCTCTTTTCAAAGAGCTGTTTCCAGTAACCAAAAAATTTCCAATTCCTGACAGCAATAAAACTAAACCCTTTCTAGCCTAATTCAAACCTTTAGACCTTGTGTGCCTTTCACTGTTTATAATTGTATCCTTTCCTCACTTTTTCCTAAGTTTTGCTGCTGAAGATCCCTAGAAATTTACTGTTGTCTGGATTTCTTTTCTGCTGTACTACATCAGTCTTAATACCAAGATGCTTGTCCTACATTAACGTAAAGATTATCACACTACTTACCACATTGAGTAGTTGAAAATAAGCTGTTGGACCAAAAGGAAGGTGGCTTATAATCAAGCCATCTGGTACACCACGATGCTCATGAACCAACACAACATCTGTAAAATCGTGTGCACGGCAAGTTTCAATGATTTCAGAAATAACCTGCAGGATTTGAAAGAAATAAATAAATAAATGTATGCTCTACTATGTAAAAGGAGCAAAGCTTCAGAGCCAGGCAGGTATGTCCTTAAATTTGAAAGGTTGTCAGGAGGTACCAACTCTTTCGATTAATACATTGCAAGAATAAGAAAAACACGAAAATATCAAAAAGAACCTAAGCAGTTACTTATATTCTGGAGTAAAGGGTTCAATCTATATATAAATTGTAACACAACAATTGATAAACAATGTAAAACACAAAAAATCACACACAAGATTTAACATACTGAATACACAGAAAACATCTTCCAATAACTCAATGTCAGGCAATGCATGGTTGATTCATAAGAAGGGATCAAACAGCATGACGCAGAAAAATATATATATTGCAAATAAGTTCAGAGTAGAGCTCCATCTATTTTCTCGTGTCAGCAATTAGATTGAAATGACATAGCTTTTGATGGAGTCAAGAATTCGTTAATGGTTAGAAGGCTCTTTGAGTGGGAAAAAATTATCTCCATCTTTTATCCTCTTTCAGATTTTCTATTTTCCTTATCTTATTTTTTCTTTTTATCTTTATTTTTATCTCAAAGCTAAGATATTTTCTACTGACATTCCGGAATTATGAACAAAATGGGAAATATTAGCTTATACAAGTGTTCTTACCAGATGCGCAGCAATTAAAAGAGCGTAACTAAGCGGCCTTAGCCAGCTACCAATCTTATTTTCCTATGCTTGTACACAATGTTTTAGCTAGTCCGCAGTCCACACTACCTGTAACTAATTCAGGATCTTGCAAATGAAAAGCTAAATACTTTTTCCAAGTATCTTTATCATACAAAGGTGTACTGCATATTTCTGGATTTAAATTGATCTCTTATAACTCAGATCTCCAGATAAGAACACTAAAAACAAAACTTGGAAACTACCATGCAGTCCAAATGCATCATGAAGCAACTTTGGATTTAAGAATAACCAAAAAGAGAGGAAAACATAAGTAGAAAAAGATAGGAAAAATGGTGCACCAACCTGGCCACCACGATTCATTTGTTGTGCATTGGGAAAAACAAGTTTCAGTTCCTGCAACAACAGTGTCATTGAACCATAATCAATAATCAACGCCAGCCTTGCATGATACCCACCAAAGTGAACACGAGAAGTGCAGCTAGGTGAAAAAAATTGCATGATACAAAAATAAAGAAGCTATGCCAACCTTTGCAAATTGTATCAGCGGAGCACTCGGATCCCTGGAAGTAGTTAGTAAAATTTTGGGGTCCCTCTGTGATGCGTTTGCATACTCATCATCAATATGTGACCTTGGCACTAGGATTTAGAAACAAAAATCATGAAGAATCAACAGCATAATCAATTGAAAAACTAAAACACCTTCAAACTTCAAAGTATCGTCCAGAATATGATAAATTACCAAACACACAACAAATTTAACACTATGATATATAAACAAGAACTTTCACAAATAATTTATCATTCACTAAAGAACTTCCATAGACCCATACCAGCAGTGTTTTCGTCCTCCAGATCAATTTCTTGACGAAGGGCAGCTTCCTCATTTCGAAGCTCAGTGGGTATTGGTTTTCCCTCTGCAAGAAAACAAAATGTCCCAAAATTGTTAGCAATTCACTGACCCAACACAGAAACTTTCAACTTAGAAATGAAGAAAACATGCACAAACATATGCATCTATAGAGTATGAGAGAGAGGGCGAACCTTCTAGAGCTTCTCTGATCTTCCGCTTCTTCTCATAGAGCAACCGTTGTTTGCCTTCCAAGCTCTTTCTGTACAAGTACTCCCTCGTTAACCTAATTTTCCGGCGCAGCATACTTGCTCTCTGTAACAGAACCTAGAGGGAGAAAGTAGGGTTTAGATGATGTCCAGTGAGATAGTCTCTTGACTATTGGTGTGAGCCTGTGACTGGGGCCTGGAATTGGGAGAGAAAGAGAGAGGAGAGAGAACGAAGGGAGAGAGAGAGAGTAGGGGTTTAGGGCTTTGAAGGGTAAGCATGTAATTACACAAAAGAGATCACGTTTTTTGGGGGCTAAAATCCAATTTAATTTTTTCTTATGTTAAATGCATAAAAGGCCAAGGTCCAGAGTCCAGCCCATTAAGAACTCAAAAAATAACAATAATGCAATTTTTTCTTCCGTATTTTGAGGACAATTTCGATTTTTTTTTTAGATAACTATAAAGAAACCCATTTCTAGCTATAAAATCATAAAAATACCCTACATGAAATTGACTTCATAAATACACCCTATCTTACATTAAACATACTTTATAAACACACCCTACTATTGCCAGCTGTTCTTTTTTCTAGTTTACTTAATATACAGATTTCCTGGTTTACCCTTTAGTGTGAAATTCATATAAAAAAACTCACAACTGAATTATTACTCACCTGCTTTACCCTTTAGTGTGTTTAAGACCCTGGACCTTGGTGTCCAGGTTCAAATCTCTGGCCGCCCAAACCAGAAGGAGAACGACGACCATTGGGAGATGATGGAGGAGGCTCATCGGAGCTTGCTTTTCGTGTCGAAGCCCAAGGCGTGTATGGAGCAGGACAGCGGGGGATCGTCGGAGGAGATGGAATCCCCGAGGTCGGTTGGGCGATGGAGTCGGAGGGCAAAGAGGGAGGGGTCCGTGCATAGCCAGACCTTGAGAATTAGGGAGGAGGATGTGCATCTTGGTGAGAGTAATAGTTTAGGGTGAGAGTACTAATTCAGAGCCATTCAATTCATGGTCCTACCTGAAAGGCCACAGACTTATTCAATTCAAATATGAAGTCTCTCCTGATCACTTTGACTTTAAACAAAAAGGAACTTGTACTACAGAGAGTTGTTGTTCATGAGATATGTTTATACCCTATATGATCGACCAATGAGAAGATCACATGTGGAAAATAAGAGGCCATCGGTAGGGGAGTTTCGGCACCCCTTACTGCAGAAAGCAACACAAGACCCCTTGCCTATCATTTCTTGCTGGAACGCGTGGAGCCACTACAGGCAATATCCACAATCCCACATCGAAGTTCCACTCAAATTGCACACCTCCCAAGATTTATAAAAGTACGCACAAGTCCCAAAAAAGAGGTAACTGAGACTTTCTGCAATTATGCCATTACTCTGTACTTATTTTTACTTAAGCATCAAAGAGCCTTCGGCCGGTGCCACATCGATACCCAAGGGGTTACCGAGTGCTTCTTATCTTGCAGATTGATCGCTCCATCGAAGCCCAGAAGGTATTGAAGGTCAAAACATCACTAAGTTGGGCCTAGAAGTGCTGAACCATTTTTTAGCATCAACAAAATGTTGTTAGAAATATGCCCTTAGAGCCAACTAATTATGTAATAGTTAGAGTTAAGGACATCTTTGATAAAAGATATATTATGTTATCAATAGGCAAGAAAGACTGTTTTATACATTAAATCATCCTATATTATCTTTCAATATATAGAACAACCATAGTCCAAGGAATACACGAGTGGATATGAGAGCTATGTAATGAGATTGCATACATGGAGACTTCTCATCATCCCTAAATCATGAATATGTTCCTGGTCATAGGAATATTGATTGGGCGTCAATATTCCGCAAATACTAGTACACACAGTATCGTCTCTATATGTAGGGAATGACAAGGTCTCAAGTCATTAAGTGTGGAGACACATCGATATGTGTGTAGGTGCTTATAGAAGAACAAGTACACTGAACGCGATCCAACACATGAGTTACAGTATGTAAGTCTTTACTCACATGTTAAGCTGGAACTCATAAATTGCAATGGTGCAAACTAATTCTTAGACCTGAGGCATCATAGATGTTTTGTGGCTATGTTGTTAGTCTTTGAGGACACTATACAGTCATGCTGAATTAGACATAGCTTAAAGGTGCTCATCAGGATTCTCAATAGAGTCATGGAAGCAAATGAATGTGCAACAAGGAATCTCTACTCTCAGTAAAGTAGAAAGAATACTCCAAGATATGATTGGTCAAATCTCTGCGCAGAGTAGTGGATAAGACTTGAAAGAAGAAGTCTTCAATTCTTATTAGGATAATCATATAAAAGGAATGATTCACATTAGGATATTGACAATTGGATTCCATGATCTAATAATGTGAATAAGAAGTATTGACATAAGAGAAGGATTCAATTGCACGGTCATTCCAATTTGAATATGTTCTTTCACAACGTCTCATTTAGCTCGAATAACCGTGACTTGCTGCTAGGCGACAACTATGGTTTGTGGATGTTCTAAAAGTTCTCAATTAACCTTTATTAATAAGAAGAATTAAATTGTGGAATTTAATTCGTATAATCTCTGAGGAGTCCACTACCTTGCTAAAGAGAATTTACGAATCTGCACACCCAAAGAATATGATTAGAGGTACGAATGAGGAGACACAAGTTAATGGTTGATAATCAAATGTCAAAGTCAATGGTCAAAAGTCAACATGTTGACCGGAGCAATTGACCAAAGTCAAATAATTTGACGGGGTCAATTAAGTAAGACTATAATTATAATTTAATAGTTAAATTATAATTAAAAGATTAATTATGGAATTAATATTGACATATAGAAATATTGGATTGAGCTTTTAAATATGATTTAAAAGGAAATTGACAAAATTTCTCAAAAGGTTATTGGGCCCAAGAGATAAGTGACATAAGATGACATGACCCATGGACCAAATGGAGCCCCAAAAACTCACCCAATTGCCTTTTGTGTTGCCCTATATAAACTAAGTGTTGGAGAAAACCTAGCTAGGGTTTTTGGTTTCCTACTTTGGTTGATGAGTGATCATCTTTGTATCTCATCTTCCATAAACCAAAAATTAGTCCAATCAAGAAGTAGACTAGCATCCATACTTCTTGATTGCATTCTCTTCATCTCTATGAGCATTTGGAGTGGTGAGGTAGAGAACTCTAATCTTGGAGCCTTAAGGTGAATGAGTCAAAATCAAGAAAAACAAAAAGGCCTTTCCAACAAAGATGTTCATTCTTGAGAAATCAAGAAAAAGTCATCAAGGGTAAAGATCTATTTCCTTTTTCTTTTTTCTATTTGTGTTCAAAGAGATTAGGCTAAGATACTTGGTTTAAAATGAAAAAGGTTTAGCTCAACTAGTATAAATAAAATGAATCCGCCATTTAGAATGTTTTTGTTGTATAGGTTGTGGCTAAAGTTCATTTCCTAAGCATTAGATGCATGTTTCCTTCATATGTAACCATGTAAATTGTGCCAATGACATTTTCAGCAGAGAGGGACTTGGGTTTGGTTAATATGACTTGCTTATAAATAACTGCGAGGATTTTGCAAGTTACTGCAAAAGAGGTACATGCCTGAGCAAGTAGGCTATGCATGCAATGTCTGGCGGGGTTAACGTTGCAAATGCAAATGCATCAACTTTATGCAAAATAATTATGCTTCATCCCTTAGTGTTGCTACACCTACATCCAGTTCCGAGGCTGCTTCTTCTTTTGCTTCCAAGGCTTTTTCATCATTACATATTCCTTTCTCACCCACATAAATATACTCGTTCAAGCAACCTTTTCTATCAATTTCTTCAAATGGGGCATTCTTTTTTTTTCTTTTTTTTTTTTTTTTTTTTTTCTTTTTTGTTTTGAGAATAAGATTTCATTCATAAACCAAAATGGCATACAAAGACTGGCAGGAGTACAATGGCCTCATTAAAACATTCCTAGGAAAATCATATGGGATAAACCCCAAGGTAGGAAATAGTACCACATATGTCATGGACTAACAAGAGTGTCTGACACAGGTCACTTTGTACTGCTATGAAGAACCTAAATGAAACAGACAAAACAAAGCACAACTTTAAACCCCACCACAACGTAATACTGTCAAAGAAAAACTCCTATGCATGCACAGTTCGATGTACAAAATAATGTGTCGTGAGTGTCAGAACGTAGCTAGCAGAAGTACCAAATACTAACTCATTGATTCTTAATCTAAACCCTACCCGACATGGCCGGGGGGGAGGGGGGGGGGGATCAAGAATAGCCTTTTAGCTTGACGAACTTCCAACAGAAGAACATCATAATATGAACATTTATCGGATTCCAAGCCCACAATTGTTCCAACAAACACATCAGGGAGAATTGGGAGACCCTCAAGGTCGACCTCCGTCCATTATATCAACAAACTCGTTGATGCAAAAAAATTTATCAACAACAGTAAGGGCTCGATCACCACCCGGATCCCAGATCCCCACCCTGACAAAAGAACCTGGAGAGAGAGGAAAACAGTACCCAACACCAAAAATCCTAGAATGCACAAGCTGTAAAGCCTAAGAAAAAAACCTAGACGCTGACCACCTATAAACCCCCAACATGCAGCACCAGCACCTCCTGGAGCCTCTCCTGTTGCAGCCCTCATCGCCAAGCCACCAAACCACTGGAGAACTAACATGTGAGGGACCCGACCAAAAAGGCCTCTGCACACCAACAAAACTGATCGAAACAAGGAGCAAGAGTAGCACGAGTGATGCCGCAAGGACGTTAGGGCCCAGAGACATCAAGGAAGGAGCGTCATGAGCCAACATTGGAGAACTACAAGACTGAAAAAACCCATAGCAGCGAGGTTTTGAAACTATTTTCCCACGGCTATCCTTGAGTACAAGTGAGTGACCTTTCAAATGGGGCGTATTTAGTCTTTAAAATTATTTGTATCGCATTTACTAACTGCCTCTCTAATACAAGTGGACCTCACCCTTGTAACTCCTCCCCAAACCTATATTAGAGAAGTGATGAGTAATGACGTGAGTTAATGTGTAACAATACCACTTATTAAATATTAATTTATTGTATTATCTAAACAATAAATTAATTACATATGTACAATTTTTTAATCAACAATTTTATAGTTTTATTTTATGTTTTAAGGTTATTTTCATATAAGTGGTCCACGAGATTTACGAAATTATCACCTTCGATTCTTTAGGTTTTGTATATTTTTTTTATTTGTTTTTT